>NMUG010003188.1:0-15073 GCA_002855965.1 Monotropa hypopitys
GACACCCGGTTTGTGGGTGATTACTCCTCTTGGTTTGTAATAACTTAAATATGGTTTTTCTTCTCTTCTACCCATTCTATGGTTTGAACTTATAATTTAGATTTTCCGCACTCACCTTCGGATTTTGTGAGTTTGGCATGGTACGCATTTGGTATTTAGATTTCTTTAAATTGATAATGATCCATGCTTGTGTCCCCATTTATAAATAATTTGTATAAAAAAAATATGACTCAAAAATCCGGGACGTGACACTCCCAACGAGTTTGGGGAACGCTGGATATGTGGTGGGAACAGGTTGCGGCCGTACTTCCCTGGATAGTCGCACCATCCACGACATTGTGCACAACGGGAATAGACAAATGTTGGACTTCCCCGGTAGTTGCGCCACCACGTTGAGCACAATGGGGGCGTAGCATAGCCCTCCCAACGAGTTGGGGAAGAACGAGGGGAAAGGATAGTGTGCCGACTACCACTATGCCGGAACCAACCCAATATGATATAAATTGCGAAAACATGATGAATGAAAGATTGAGATAACTTGGATGGGTCTTGGTTAAATGTCTCCACGGAGTGTCCATTGTGAAAGATTGGGATAACTTGGATGGGTCTTGATTAGATGCCTCCACAGAATATCCATTGTGTAAGAAAAGAGACTAAAATGACAATTCCAATATCAATCCATAGTATGGCCTATGAAGAATCAATCAATGAATGGAAAGAAAGAAATATCTCAAATATCCAATATGGCACATGAATCCAATATATGATGATAACGATAGTTGGTGTGGCTCTCAACATAAGTTATGATTAGAAATCGTGACACGACGTTGATTCGGATCCTTAATAGATCCTTAAAGTTGTCTTACCTTAGTTGGAATACCTTACCTCTTGCACTTACTCGGTTTAGAAGACTTGGTCGTACACTCTTAGTTGGCGACATGCCTATGTTCACTGTTACTTGAGTTAGGTTAACTTTACTTGCAAATTGCGTTCTTTACTGTTGTACATTTACTTGTGGACACGTAGGCACGCACTGCATGTGCATGCTTGGTAGTAGTTAAGGGTTTTCTCACTGAGCTGTTGTTTGCTCAGACCCTCTTTCTTTTCCTTTTTCTAGTCTGTGTTGCAGGACTAGACAGACTTGGTGGTTTGGAGTTGGAGTCAGCTGCTGGGTTTTCTTGGACTCGGCCACCTCAATTGCAGTGGCTTCTTTTGTACAGGGTAGTGTAGATGCAGTCTTTCAGTTACAGTCGTTCTTCTTGTACAGAGTAGTTCAGTTGTACTTTCTTTTGTGTTGTACTTCAGTTTCAGTACTTTCTGCCGTAGTTTCTTTACTCTGTACTTGTAGCTCTTTCCATTCACAGTAGCAGTTGTAGTTGGTTTGCTCTTGTACTTCTCTTCCACTGTCTACTTGTTGTACTTCTACTTTGTACTGTACTGTGATGTAATGAGAAACTCAACTAACTGTATCTGGATGGCAAGTGGTTGTATCCCATGTTTATTATTTTAAACTGTATTTAAAAAATTGGTTTGAAAATCTGAGGCGTGACAAGTGTCGGGGATGAGGAGACCGGAAGAGAGAGAGAGAGAGAGAGAGAGAGAGAGAGAGACGTCGAGGGTGAGAGAGAAGAAGATGGCGACGACGATGATGGTTCAGGCAGCGGTGCGGCTATGCATGCGTGATGGCGGGTTTCGGTTGGAGTGATGTGGCTATCTGGTGGGTTTGTGGTGTTCAGCGGCTGGGTCTCCGACGCGGTGGTCGTGTGGCAGTTCCAGTGCGCGAGGTATGTGTATCCGTGTTGTAATTTTGTGTGCAT
This sequence comes from Monotropa hypopitys, assembly GCA_002855965.1. NCBI lineage: Eukaryota > Viridiplantae > Streptophyta > Magnoliopsida > Ericales > Ericaceae > Monotropa > Monotropa hypopitys. Next base: position 1,818 of record NMUG010003188.1, read on the forward strand.
ATGTGTGGTCTTGAGCGCACGTATGTGGAGAATTATATAAACCCAAATATTTAAATTTTAATAATTAAAATTTAAGATGTTTTATTAAGAGATTAAGAGAGAAAATTAATTAAGAGGCTTAAATTAATGAAATTAAGTTTAAAAAATTTATATCGAATTCGATTAGACAAATAGAAATTTTCAGTCAAGTTCGAGAATTTTTAGAAATAAAAAAATAGTTTTAGAAATAAAAAGAAGCTAAAATAAATTATCATATAATATTAAAAATACGAAAAGTAGGATTTATGATCGTCATAACTACGATGAACCTTGTCGCACCGTAGCGTAGCCCAAAATTTATCAAAATTTCTTAAATTTTCCAATCTTATCTAATTATCAAATAAAAACAAAATAGAATTAAATTAAGTAAAACAAAATGCATTAAAAACAAAAAAAATAAAAATAAAAATAAAAAAACACAAAACAGGGGAAGGGGGAAACCCTCTCGGGGAAATCGCGACCGAGAGAGAGAGAGAGAGAGAGAGGCATCAGGGGTGAGAGAGAAGAAGGGGGTGGCGACAACGATGGGTTCGGGCGGCGGTGCGACGGTCGGCGAGGGTAGCATCGGGGAGGAGGAGGCCGGAAGCGGTGGTGGCCGGCGAATGGTGCATGGTTGTGCTTGCGGTGTGGTTATGTATAATGGCAGGTTTCGGTTGGAGTGACGCGATTGTCTGGTGGGTTTGCGGTGTTCAGCGGCCGGGTCTCTGGTGCGGTGGTCGTGTGGCAGTTCTAGTGCGCGAGGTAAATGTATCCATGTTATGATTTTGTGTGCATGTGTGTGGTCCTAAGTGCGCATATGTGGTTCTGTATATGTGTGTATATGGCTATGGAGATGGGGCTGTGTTGTTCTGGGTTCAATTTGTGGGTCAGATTGGATTGTGGCTACACATCTGGTGGTTGTGTGTCAGTGTGATAGCTGTGATTGAGGGATGTGTATGCGATTTCGTATACGTGTATGTGTGTGTTGCAATGTGTGTGTGGTCGTATATACTGTGTTCGGTTGGTGGTTGTGTGGTCCGATGTTGTTGTTGTCTATCTCGGGTGGTGTGTTTGGTTTCTGTTTTCTTTTGTGTTCGGCTGGTGTGCGTGTGGCTGTGTTATGGTAGTGTTCTAGTGGTTGGGTTAGCAGTTGTTCAGTTGTGTTTGTGATTGAGTTTTTGGTGGTTGTTTTGCAGTGGTCCGGTAGTGGTTCGCGGTGGTGCGGATATCGTCGTCGGGAAATCAACGGAGATTCTTCAAAATCGATATATTATATGTATCAATATTTATTATTTAATTTAGTTAAAGATTAAAATTATTATTAGAAAATAATTATAAATGAATTAAGAAATTAATAAGGAATATTAGACAAATAAGATTAAATCTAGGAAATATTATTAAATAGAAAATGGGAGAATTTAAGATTGATTAAATGTGAATTTTAATGTAAGAGATGTCTAATTTATATATTCCTTTATTTTGTTATTCAAGTTAATCGGATTAAAGCTCGGATCTCAGGTGAGTGACAGTTACACGTTTTAAAGGATTTTCTGTAATATTTTTATAAATTTTCCCGTTTTCCCTGGGAATTGTGTTTGATTACTATATATTGTTTTAATGTTCCATGGACATGAACATATGTTTAAATCTATTATGAGCCATCACATAGATAGTCCGTAATCCGGGAGAGATCAGTGGGATTATTGATAGGTTGATCACCTAATTATTGATTGTATTGACCCTTTCAGCTAGGGGGAGTAATACCTAGTATACTGTCTGGTTGATTTGGTATAAGTGTCAGACGTCTAGCTTTTATCACCGAGGATGCCCAGGAATCTATTTAGATGGCATATGACTGTAAAAGAAAGAAAGATTTAGAAATGATTTGACAGATAAGATTATATAAAATAAGAAATTGGATATCTATATTGGATATATTAACATTGATATTGACCGGGATGCAGGAAAATATGACATGGATGTGATTATTGATTACCGATTCCCCGTATTCCCTTGTATATGAGATTGTACTGAACCCTTTATGGAATCCGTAAAAGAATATGATTTATTATTGATATACTGAAATCAGAAAATGTAAGATTTAGAAGTTATCGATTTGTGGGAAAGTAAATGCACTGCTCTAATTATTGTTTCATAATCCATGACACAAACTTTTATTCTTGTATATTGTCATTCATACGAGTTTTAGCTTACATTTTATAATTATTTTTATAGGAAAGCGGTATTATCGGATAGCTAGCAGAGGTTGGCGCCAGTATCGTATTAGAATTATGGGTATGTATAGTGTAGTTTATGTCTTTTATTTACTAGTGTAGACGTTCTAAGATTTCTTTCCAGTCTTTATTACATTTATGTATTATGTTAGTTGGGAGTCGCTTCAGTTTAGAAATTTTATATTTCCACTTATAGTTATATATGTATTTATTTCTTCCACTGTGTATGATCCTCATATTTTTTAATTAAAAAGGAAAAATAATAAATAAGGCCTTAGGTAATTGTACGGATTACCTAACGTTTGTCACGATGAACTCAGAGGATGAGTCTGAGTCGTGACATGTACCCTCTAACAGTACTCATGACATGAGATTAGAATTAGATGATAAATTTATACAGATGATTAAACCACTGCTTATAGGTCAACAAATTAACTAGAGTAGAATAAAAAAAGAAAAAGTATTGAGCTCTACTAGTAACACATCATGTGTTACATCTAAATATATATCATATGACGTGTCAGGATATTATTGGTAGACTTGTAACAAAACAATATAAGTCAAACAATAATATCCTGACACATCATCATGATGTGTAGACTTTTCAAAAGTATTAGTTCATGTAACGTCACTTAATTACCTAGAGTCTTGTTTTTTAACTGGATGAAGTTGTCCTTTTCTCAGTCAATATAAAAGGAAATGATGTTGGTCATATCACAATTTTGAAAGAGTAATTTATAAATCATGTTAAAAAGCCAATTTTAATACAGTAAATGCGATCTCTTCTATCACAATCCAATATTATGTCAAATAGGTTACCGAAAGTGCATCTAATATCAACATTGACACTATTATAATTTTTAGGCAGATATATCATTTTTTAAAATTTTTGCACGTTCATACAATTACTATCCTAATACATTTCCCTTAATACATTATTTTTAAAAAAAAGTTTTATGGACAAAAAAATTAAAATAGTGTAATAGAAGCCTATTATACCTTTTTGTTATTTGGTATGCATGACATATTAGTAGGGCTTGACTCATGCCTTCGATAATGTAATTTTTTTCTTAGCAAGTTTTGAACAAAAAATAAAGGTATGATCAAAATAGTAAAATAATTGTGCCTAAAGGCACATACAAAAAACAATAATATACCCTACCATTGAGGGTCCCTACCCTGCCACCAACCAGCAACACGGGAGGAGAGTAAATCCGGACCTTTCCAAATGGTCCCTAGTTACATGGCCTTGTCTGTACACTTGGCAGACAAGGTGATCTGTGGTTGAAACCAAGTATAGTGTTGTCACTCTTGGCTATATAAAGTCAAAGAACAATATTGCGGATCCGCTAACCAAAGAATTAACCCGAGGGTTTGTTGCTAAAGGCACATGCCATTGATGTGTTCTTCTAACATAATTATATTTTCATTTGAAAGTAGCACATGCATGCGCATTTTGCTATTTTCATTATTCTTTTATTCTTTGCTCGAAATTTGCTAAAAATAAAACTAACACCAAGATTTTCGTTCTATCTTTAAGCATGAGCATGTCCTAATATATAGAAATTTTCTAGTGAGGAGGTCTTGATATTAATAAAATTAAGAGATTGTTTTTCCGAACTCATTTTCATGATCCGAGTCATTCAATGTCTTTAAAACGTATTTATAAGGGCTTCTGCGAGGAATTGCCAAAAAGATTACTCGGGAAGGGCTTCATCTGAGCAGTTTTTTATAAAATTGTTTATCTATGTTGTGTATAAAAACTGCTCGGATCAAGCCCTTTCCGAGCAGTTTTTTTATAAATTTCTCACAGGTACTCTTAAAAATGAATTTTAAAGACAATGGACGACTCGAATCATGCAAATGAGCTCGGAAAATAGATCTACGGGGGACCTCTAGATTTTGTTAAAATTCGGAGGTCCTGATGGAAATATATATATATATATAATATTTAATATTTTGCTCTAATATATATATATAATATTAAAGACCCAATTCAGTTAATCCATGAATTTATAACTGAACTTTGTGTTCGAATTATATACTCTTTGTCCTAAATTACAGATTCTTATTTTTATTTTGAGATGTCCAAAAATATGTCATATTTATAAAATATTCATCAGATAGAGTCATTTTCAGTTTAATCCTTAAAAAGTACATTTTCATCTTAATTAGTTTGTTGATTATCTTTTATATTATAATGTTTTTTTTTGATATTGAAAAGTTTGTATAATAGAAATAATCGTTATTTATCAAATAAGATCAAAATTACACATGTTTTGTATTTCATATAAAAAAATAGTCCAACAAAATCGTTATTATTAATATTAACTGGACTTAAAAACAAAATAGAAATATAATACAATTTTTTATAATTTTAATAAATTGGATTTATAGAAAAAGCGAGTAATTTGAGATGGAGTGAGTACCACAATTCTAAAAAATTTGAAACTCTAATCGTACCATTTATCCACGTTAGGCACAAAATCGTACAGTTGAGTTAGGTTATGACCGGCTAAGCGATTCCACCTTTATTTTGTGCTGCCCTACTTTTAACCTCATTGTTCCCCCTGAGCATCCTTCCTTCAGATCCTCTCTCTTAATATCTCTGTGGTTCTGCCTCGATCAGATCGATTTATACGCAACCCATCCGAGGGCAAACTGCATAGTAACAATGACGCTTGGCTCAGGAGGATCGAGTGTCGTGGGTCAGTATTTGAACCCTTCGATTGAATTGTTTGATCTTGAATATTCGTCATTTATTGGCCATTTCTCGTGAGGGGTTTGTCGGATTTTATCGTTCTTGTTCATATTTTATCCATACGTTGTTTTGGGTGTGTGTACTTTAGTTCATTTCATTTCATCTCTTGTGACAATATAGATGGGGTTCAAGTTCAAAATTGGCTGTTATGGTTGATGTCTTTGTTAATTACCAGTTTGCTGAAGCTAGTGTGTTTTTGGGTTAAAACACAGCCTTTCAATTATGTGAAGCGCCTCTTTGTTTTTTTATAAATAATGTTTATGGTAGACTTTCTTTCATTTTGTTTTTTCAAGAGAGCTATATGCAGGGATTGACCATGCGGGGGCGACCTGCCAGCCCAAAACTTCCAAAAAACGTATTGCTATAGTGGTAAAAGGGGACACATACAGACCCACGCGCACACACACACACACACATATATATATATATATAGTCCACTTCCCTGACTGGAAGCTCACTGATATATATACAGTCCACTTCCAATCAGAGATCCCACATTTTGTTACGGTTCGGACCAAGTTTTTTCGGCCACTTTCCGATCAAATTTTCACAATCTGAATCGTTCAATGTATTTAGAAGGTATTTTTAGGGTCCCTGCAAAAAAATGGTCAAAAAATATGACCGGGAAGGCCTTTATCCGAGCAAGTTTTATACAGGCTGTTCATTACAGTTTCATGAAAAAATTATTCAGATGAAGCCCTTCCCGGTTATTTTTTTGACTGTTTCTCGTGAGTACCCTTATCAAACACGTTTTAAAGAAATTGAACGATTCGGATCATGAAAATTTGATTTAAAAATAGTGGTTTGGACCATAAGCAAAATCCGGGATCCCTGACTGGAAGCTCACTGTATATATATATGTATATATATATCCAATTGATTCGGACACAGAAATTAGTTTGATTTGGTTAGTAATTGGCATGCTAATGTGCCCATATCAACTCTCTCTCTCTCTCTCCCTCCCTCCCTCCCTCTCTCTATATATTTATATGTGTGTGTGTGTGTGACTTTCTGTATGTGCCTTTTAACTCTATACATTTTCTCTGTGTTAGTTCATCTCTTGATAAGAAAATTTTTTAGGGACTTTTTTTGCCCGTCTGTCCCTTTTTGGCTGCTACAGGAGGTCGTGAAGGATTTGTAACTCTTTTTTTGATAATCAGATTTGTAACACTTTGATCAAGCATTATTACATGGGTTACATTTTTATTCTGAGGTGATGCTCTAATATTGGTGTTTGATTCTCTAGGAAAGCTATTCCAAATTCTTATTTTGTGCCCCCTCCCTGCCCCTTCTTAGTTGTTTATGCAGTTTCCCTTCCTCTGTGTGCATGTGCCCGTGTCTCCCTTAGATTTAATGCACATATGAGCATTCAAATACATATAGTTTATTGCCACGAGGTTGTGAGGCGGGTGAAGTTTGGACTGGAGTTTGGTGTGGTCATGTTGCCACAATAAATTTCCAGTTTAGCACACATGTTGCATAGTCCTCCCCGTGGTTGACGACTTGATGTGTTGTACATTTTTATCACCCCATTCTTTTATATTGAAAGTTATTATGAGACCATCCTCTTTTATTGTCCTTCTGAGAGAATAAAGTTTTTGATTTGAAGGTTTGGTCATAGGTGGTCATATAATAGACTCGTGGTCAAGTGTATTGCTTCTTAGTTGCGTGTGGGTGCTTTCATGTGTGTGGGTGCGTTTGAGGAGAGAGTGAAATTGCTCATATTATTTATTTTTGTTTGTTTAATAAGGTGAACACACATTGGTTTTTTAACCATACTTTTCCCGCCTTAAGAAGCACGGACACGGACACTGGACACGACTCAACACGGATAATTGGGATTTTTTCAAAAACTAGGACACAGACACGTTGGGGACACGTTATATATATTAATGATTTTATTTTTGAAAATTTATTTTATTCATATTAAAAATATTATTCAAACAAACATCTATTGCAATTTCTATTTCATAGAATATTAAGATGACAATACTACTATTTAGCATCCTAAAATAAAAGACCATCCATCAAATGATTGCCAATGACTACACAAAATATGCACTAGTAGACTCAAAAAGGACTATCCATCCCTATAATTTCGGTGATCCAACAACACATCATAAGTAACTTGATTGTTTTCAAGATTCTTCGCCGCACAATTTTTTGCAATGCAAGGTTGAGAGTGTGAACCACACATGGTGTCCAAACAATGTTAGGATATAATCCTTCATTTAGAGCACCCTTTCATACATGTCATCTACCCTTGAGTTTTTGTATATAGCCTTTTAATTTATTTTTATTCGAAAATAACAGTTTTACATTGTTTATATTAAAAAAAATTTATTTTGACCCACCACGTGTCTGTCGCATGTCCGACTAAAATAATAATAATTAAATATTCAGACATATAAAATCACGTGTCGGACATGTGTTGGGGACGTGTCGGAGCATGTCCGTGTCTGAGACGTCTGGGATACAGACTCGTGAGGCCCGGAACAGTGTCCGTGCTTCTTACTTCCCGCCCCTTCCTCGTCATCTTCCTCATTTGAAATACAGTTATGTTTCTTGTCTTCTTTTATATGGGGATTTTGTTTTCCGACGCACTTGGTACAATATGATTCAAAATTTTCTTTTTACTATCAGCAAGTTTTTCCTTTACTTATTGTGGTGAGGTTAATTTGGATTCGCCACGTGTCAAGGGCAAATTTGTATTATCTCAGTATTATGCGGCATCTCGGCACTAGACTCCCACGTCATCAGCAACCTCGCGCTACGGATTAGGTCATCCCAATGCGGCTAGACATCCTGGTAGTACGCAAACCAGTTATTTAGTGCGGCAGTGGTAAATCTCGGTTGATATGGCCAGCCACGTGTCTAACGGCCATCTGCACTACGGATTAGGTTAGCCCTGTGTGGATAACATCCTGGTAGTTTGGTAGGTAGCTGTTTAGAGACACGTAGACAGGATCACGCCAGATGCAACTAATCACTACCGTACCCAGTACTTCTGTTGTGTGGATCAGGTTGGCCCTGTGTGGCTAACGTCCTCACAGGTTAGAGACCAGTCTTGCAGAGCAGCACGTGCCAGACCAGGTATGGTATAGCTGGGCACGTGCACAAGCAGTGCCCGCTGTACGGATTAGGTTGGCCCTGTGCGGCCGACATCCACCAGCGCGACATCCAGTAAGTGAACGGTGGATAGCATGCCTATCAGACTACAACTCCCGAAGGAATATTCAGAGTTCCTAGGACAGTAAAAAGGCGTGCCGACATTCTCTATTGTCGGAGGATGTGGCCAGACATCTGACAAGTTGCAATAGAATCAAGGAAAAGGGACGAGAAATCCCATGAAGACCTCGTTTCCCGCGAGAAGCTGGAGACCCGGAAGACATGTATATAAGCAAGAGTTCAACTACCGGTGAACGGTACATGTTATTTTGCTCTCAGAACTCTTCTTGTGCTTACAACTTACAGCTTTCTTCGATCAGGACTAACTTAGTCATCAAAAAGCCTTTCGGCCGCTAGAGGCGGGAGATTCTCTAACAGTTTTCTGTGAGCAAGGACAGAAAGAGTAGGAGCGATTCAGCAGAGTGTCCAGATTAGCCAAGAAAGATCCAGATAACAGTTGTTTACCGGCGAGGGCAGTGCAAGCGTATTTTACCCTCGCACAATTGGCGCCGTCTGTGGGAAATCCACCCACAAAAGTAAGAAAAGCAAACCAGAGCTCAGAACCAACCCGAGAGAGATGGCAAAGCACAGAAAGGAAACCTCCAGCATCGCCCGAAAGGAGACCGGGAAGGGTAGGCCCCCAGTGGCCACACTTTTCGATCCTCCTCCGGCACTCAGGAAGATCACGAACAACCAGTCATGCCTCCTGGTTAATCGTGGAGGCGTTCCCAGCCTAGGAGGGACCTCCAAAGTCTCTGCCAGAGGCGTTGGGGACCCACTGAGGGAAGGAGACAACAGGTCTCGTTCACGATACTCCCTGACTCCACCCAGGTCCAAGTCAATCAGGGACGAGGACCTGGCTGACATCATCAGAACGCAGAACCAAGCAATCAAGCACTTGGAAAGGGAAGCGTCGAGGCTGTCCAAACAGTCTCAGGAGAAAGAAAGACCCGTCGGCCACTAGCAGCAACATTCAGAGGCTCCCCAGACGAGCCAAGCACGCAACATTTACTCGCGCCTTTCTGGAAACCCACTGACAGCACCGGAAGGCATAAGGAGGAACCAACAACAGGAAGCTGGAATTGGGAGGAACCCACCCCGTCACCGGGAGAGGCGTAGGGTTGCTCGTGACCCCCCTCAGCCCAGCGAGCACTAGGACGAAACGAATAGCCGAGCAGCGGATGCACGACAGTAGCATTCAGCACCCCGTGTGCAGGACCTCAGAGATCATATTCGTCTCAGGGCTCCCGCGCAAGGGGAGCATGTTGAGAGACCGTTGAATTCAGGACCGGTCAACTCCGTACCAGCCAACTTCGAAGACATGAGGACGTGGCTCAGTGAGCGTCTCAAGGACCGGGGAACGGCTCAAGAGACCGCGAAGAGAGCCATCCAGCAGATCACTTCCACCTCGCTCTCCAGGGAGATTAGCAGCTACCAGATTCCCCGGGGTTTCTGCCTTCCCAACTTTCAGAAATATGATGGGAGGACAAACCTTGTGGCCCACCTGAAGGACTACCACCAGTCTCTGATCCTGCACGAGGGGGATGAAAGCCTCTACTGCAGGATGTTTGCATCCAGTTTGGACAGGACAACGCTCAATTGGTATCACAAGTTAGTGCTGCGATCAATTTGCAACTAGGAACAGTTGGCTGAGACCTTCGTGGGTAGGTTTATGACCAGCCGAGCTGCGCCAAAGCACTTTGACTCTCTGACTTCGTTGATGAAATGATCAGATGAGACTCATAGGGCGTACGCCGGAAGGTATGTTGACATCTACAATGAGGTCGAGGACTCGACTGAGAAGCAGGCCGTATCAATGTTTAGGTTGGGGCTTTGCTTTGGTGAGAAACTGAGGGAATCCCTGACCCTGACCCTGGTGGAGACATTCCCTGAGTTGATGGAGCGGGTGGAGCAGTACACAAAGTTGGAGGAAGAGGCCCTCTACGAGGCAGGCCGTAACGCCAACAGATCGCACCGGACCCATGTTGTGGATTCTGTTGGCAAGAAGAGGAACAGAAAGAGGAAGACGTCCCAGCAAGCCACACCCGAGAGGGCAGAGGGAGCTGAGGCCGCACTACAAACTACCCACAGGATGCCCAGAGCAGGCCCTGAGACCTTCAAGGCGATCAGAACGAAGTTCAACACCCCCATTTTCAGAATGGTCAAACTAGGCTGAATTGGAAGCCACGGGACTCATGTGTAGCTACCACAGAGAGTACAGTCACATAGCGGAGCAGTGCCGTGTGTACAAGAAGCTTCTAGAAGACCTCGTGGCGGCAGGTCATCTGAAGGAGTATATTGCCCAGACCCCTGGACAGGACGCCAGGCCTAGACGGGTGGAAATGTGCAATAACTCTTCAGATGAGGACCTGCTTCGACTGGGGACCATCACCATGATCCATAGAGCAATAGAGCCGAGCTCCAAGACTGAGTTCCACGCTCAGAAAAGAAAGGAAAGCCACGAGCACCACGTGCTACAGCTCGGGCAGAAGCGCCAGCGGGAAGCCTGCCCAGATCTCATTCTCAGAGGACTTGGATGTGGTTACTTTCCCGCACAACGATGCATTGGTGATCACGCTGAGCATCAACAAGTATGACACCGAGAGAATCTTGGTGGACCAGGACAGCTCCACCGACATTCTTTATTTTCAAGCATTCAAGAGGATGGGATTCACCCAGACTGATCTCAAATCAACAAGGATTCCGCTCATCGGATTCAGTGCAGAGCCAGTTTGGCCTTTGGAGGTCATCACCCTTCCAGTCTGAGCAGGGAAAGTGACCATGGATATAGAGTTATTGGTGGTGGGCGTGCCATCAGCCTACAATGCCATCATTGGGCGCACTTGGATGCACCGGATGTGGGCCATCCCTTCCACCTACCATCAGATCATCAAATTTCCAGGACCCAAAGGCATTGAGAGCATCAGAGGAAACCACAAGTCAGCCAGAAACTGCTTCATGGCTTCCATAAAGATGAGTCCCAACGCCGAGCAGGTGAAGTCTATTGAAGTCCCAGACCAGCCTGTCTTGGAAGATGTGGGTATGGATCCCACTACCCGTGTGGCTGAGGACTTGAGAAAGGTTCCTGCCCACGAGACTGACGAGGAAAGGTACTTTTTGATTGAGGACGAGCTCCCTGAGACGGATACTGCCGAGTTGGTTCGGGTGCTGCGGGACCACATTGACGTATTTGCTTGGACTCCGCAAGAGATGCCCGGGGTACAACTGAGCATAATATGTCATCGGCTGAATGTTGATCCTTGCCACAAGCCAGTAATGCAGAAGAGGGGGCACTCAGCCGAATAACACTCAGAGGTAGTTATTGAAGAAGTCGACCGGCTCATCCAGGCCAACGCCATTAGGGAGGTCTACTATCCAGAGTGGCTCTCCAACATAATTGTTGTCAAGAAGAAGAATGGGACCTGGAGACGGACATGGTGATCAAGTCCAAGGAGACGGACTCCCACCTGGTTGACCTTTGCCCCACTTTCCAGATACTCATGGAATTCAAGCTGAGGGTGAATGCCTCCAAGTGTGCCTTTGGGGTAAGTCCCGGTAAATTCCTTGGGCATTTGGTAACTCGGAGGGGCATAGAGGCAAACCCCGATCAGATCGTTGCATTACAGAACCTCCAAAGTCTGGAAAGGACCAAGGAGGTGCAGCGGCTGACCTGATGGCTCAACCGATTTATCAGTCGCTCATCAGACAAATGCAGACCTTTTTTCAATTGATGAGGAAAAGGACAGACTATACTTGGGGGGGGGGAGACTGCGAAGAGGCCTTCCAGAATTTGAAAAAGTATTTAGCCGCACCACCATTTATCGCTACTCCAGAGCCAGGGGATGTGCTGATTGTCTACCTCGCAGTTTCAGAGCATGCAGTCAGTGTGGTGTTGATCAAGCAGGAGGAAGGGCAACAGAAACTGGTATACTACGTCAGCAAGACATTGCTAGACACAGAGACCAGGACCTTCCTTTGGAGAAGTTAATCTTAGCACTAGTAATGACTCAAGAAAGCTGCAACACTACTTCCTAGCTCACACCATAGAGGTACCAACCGTCCATCCCATCGGGTTTGTCTTGAGAAAGGTAGATCTATCGAAAAGGGTGGCAGCTTGGTCCGTTGAGCTTGGGGAGTATGATATCAAGTATGTTCCCCGCACTGCGGTGAAGGGTCAGGTCCTTGCGGTTTTTGTGGCAGAATTCTCAAATGAATCTGCACTAACACCCCACCCACAGTCAGCAGACGAGCAGGCCACTCCCGTTCATCCCGCGCTGCCAGACGTTGATGAGCCGCACACAGAAGAACAATGAAAGCTTTTTGTGGACGGATCAACATGCAACAAAGGATCAGGATTGGACCTAGTCCTGTTCTCACCAGAAGGACTGGCTCTGGAGCTGTCAGTGCATCTATGTTTCAAGGCCTCCAACAACGAGGCAGAGTATGAAGCACTGATCACGGGGTTGAAAAGTGTGAGAAGATGCGGAGTTGAAGATCTACTCATCCACTGTGACAACCAGCTTTCCGGAGAATATGCAACCAAGGACGACATGATGATATCATATGCAACATTAGCCAAGAAATTCCTTCAGCAGTTCAAGAAAATAGAGATGGTGCAGATCAGCTCCAGGCAGAACAGCCATGCAGATGCCCTGGCTTGTCTGGCCTCATCCGTATCATTAGAGCTCCGCCGCACGGTAAGTGTCGATTCTCTATCTCAGTCGAGCATTCAATCGACAGACTCAGACGAGACCTTCGATTTGGATATAGACTCGAGTTGGATGGACCCAATAGTTGCTTACCTAGTGCGGAATGAACTCCCCGCGGACAAAAAAGAAGCACACAAAATTAGAATCAAGTCACCAAAGTATTGGCTCTCGCCGGATAAGATCCTCTATAGAAAATCTTTCACGGGGCCATACTTGCGCTGCGTACACCCTGACCTTGTTCAACGATTTCTTTTCGAAATCCACGAGGGGGTGTGCGACAGCCACACTGGTGGGTGTTCCATAGCCCACAAGGCCATCTCCCAGGGGTACTGGTGGCCGTACATGCAAGAAGATGCCAAGGTCTAT
>NMUG010003189.1:0-15074 GCA_002855965.1 Monotropa hypopitys
GAGAGAGAGAGTCGAGTTCGGTAGAGGGGGGGGGGGGAGAAGACGAGAGGGCAGGGGGCGGCGAGATCAACTCCTGGAAAAAAAGGGTGTGTGTGTGTGGAAGTTTAGGGTTTCTGTCGTGAGTCACGAATTAGGCAAAAAAATCGAATGAAAAAAATGGGAGGGACGAGATTTGAACTCTGTACCTTTTACAAGGAAAATAATAACACTTCCACTGAACCAGAAACAATAAATCTAAAATATATTAACACATATAATACTTGATATTTCTTTCGATTTTGGGGCCTATTTTTTGGGCCAAATTCCGGGGTACGGGCTTGTATACCAGGGCCGGCCCTGCAAGCACATATACTAGTTTGAAGTTAATAATTCTATCATTTCTCTTTTATTGTAGAACTTTGGCGCATAGTTGTAAAAGGTGCGTGCCTCGGTGTGCCTAGGCACGAGGCACAAACTTCACGCCTCAATCGGTGCAAGGCGCAATGCCTTAGAAGAAACACAGGTCTTGAGGTGAGGCACGCCTCTGCGCCAGGTGTGAAGCACAGAAAAAATGCGCTTTATTCATTTTTAGGAAAATACCTTAGAACCCTATATTGCTTTGTTGCTCATCTCTTGCCTTTGTCAATCTGCTGCTCTACAAAGTTGTCGCTGCTGATTCTGGTCTCCAGGTACCTCTTGCCTGGCTTCTCTCTGCCTCTCGCATGGCTTCTCTCTCTCTATGGCGCACATCTTCTCTCTATCGCGGGATGTCTGCGATCTCCTCTCTAAAAACGGACGACCTAGTGCACGAAGCTCCCGCAGATCTTTCTCTCGCGCGATATGTATTATATATACATGTCTATGGATTTTGTGTATATTGTATATATCAGTATTTGTACAGCAACTACATAAAGTACAAATCAGTAGATATTTACAGATTATACAAGTAGATATAAATCAGTAGATATTTATATAAACATATCCTCATATCCCGTATAATCAGTAGATTATCGAAGTAATATTGTAATATACAAGTATGCAACTGTATGTGTACTATATTTACACATATATGATATGAGAGTATATATCTATACTGTGTACATGCATTACTATATGCATATAGTATATACTATCATTTTTATGGTATTCAAGTATACCTTTTGATTCCTTATTTTTTTGAATAGGTGATTTAAATGGAAAGCAAAAGTAATAGAATAGATCCCACTTAGAAGTATGCGCAATTGGTGGATCACACAGAGAGATAAATTCAAGTGTAATTTTTGTGGTCACACAACCAATATCGGTGTTTATTTCGTAAATCAACACCTTGCGGGAGGTTATAGGAATTCAATATATTGCCTAAGATGCTCATCCGAAGTAAGACGAGGTGCAAGAGTATCTAACATAAAAGAAAGCATTGAAAGATCAAGTGCATATGTTATCGGACATTGATGATGTTCATAACTATTTGGAGGAGGATGAAGACGACATTGTGGAGATAAATTGGTGTGGTAAAACTTTTAGAAGCAGTCAAGGCTATGCTTCTAAACCTATGCCAAAAATGCCGAAGAACAAAGGGTCTATGAATATATTCAGCACACCCAATCTGGATGTTGTGGTGCAAAATTGGAAAGGGAAACAACCAACAATTGATACAAATGATCCCTACAAGAAAGAACTAAGAGGTTGTGCTAACGAGATTCACAAGGTGGATGTATGATGGAAGTATTCTTTTTAATGCATGAAATAATCCAAGCTTCGGGCCTGCAATTGAAGCTAGTGGGCAATATGGCCCAGACATGAAACCGTCAATGTACCATGAGACACGAGATACTTATCTGAACAAGAAGGTGACTCATACAAATAAATTTAATGAATGATCATAGAGACGATTGGGTGAAGTATGGATGCTGCAAATGGGTGGACCGATCAGAATGGGAGGACATTAATCTATTTTTTGTAAACTGTCCAAGATGAACCTTGTTTATTGAGTCCATCAATGCATCAAGTTCTTCGAAGGATGTACTAAAAATGTTTGAACTACTTAACTAGTATGTGTCCAAGATGAACCTTGTTTATTGAGTCCATCAATCCATCAAGTTCTTCCAAGGATGTACTAAAAATGTTTGAACTCCTTAACTAGTATGTGAAACTGATTGGTGAACACAATGTGATTCAAATTGTCACAAATAGTGCATAACTAATATATTGACAGGTAATAATCTTTACTCTCATTTGATTATTAAGTTTAGTTATATTCAGTAGTAAGAGACTAAGAGCAAAATTTCTTAAGTTTGTATTAATTTTTTCTTTCGTTTCAAACTTCTAACATGAAAGCATTTGGAAATAAAGCATCTACATCTTTATTGCACTCCATGTGTTTCATATTGCATTGACTTGATGTTAGCAGACATCTTTAAGATACCACATTTTAAGTTGGTTTCAAAAGGGAAATTGCTATGAATAATTTTATTTATGGTTAGACATGCTTACTCAATATGATGAGGCGTTTTACAGGACAGAAAAAGATGGT
The DNA here is from genome assembly GCA_002855965.1 of Monotropa hypopitys. Lineage (NCBI taxonomy): Eukaryota > Viridiplantae > Streptophyta > Magnoliopsida > Ericales > Ericaceae > Monotropa > Monotropa hypopitys. The sequence continues at coordinate 2,513 of NMUG010003189.1, forward strand.
CAGACATGCACAAACAAGATTTGCAACTCTTTTCTTCACTTTAGCAAGGATTAATCAATAAAGGAACAATTTGAGTAAAATTTTAGTCTCAAAAGAATGGACAATTAGCAAATGGGCAAAATAGCAACAAGGCAAAAATATAACAAAATACGTGATGCCTTATTTTTGGAGTAATGTTGTTATGCTCTTAAGTTTGTGGGTCCTCTTGTTATGGTATTAAGATTGGTTGATACTGAGGTCAAACCTCCCATGGGATAGATCTGCGAGGCTATGGATAGAGTGAAAGAAACCATAGCCGACTCTTTTGGTGGAAAGATTGAGAAGTATGAGGATGTTTTAAGATCATTGACCGTAGGTGCGAAATCCAATTGCATCATCCTTTGCATGTTCCTGGACATTTTTTGAATTCAGAATTCTATCAGTCGAACCTAGAAGTTGAGCAGGATTATGAGGTCATGAATGAGATGTATAATTGCATAATAAGGTTGGTTTAAGAGCAATATATTCAAAATAAAATCACTTCTCACATGATCGTTTACATGAAAGCAGATGGACTTTTTGGATTGCCCTCAGAAATTAGACAAAGAAATACAAGAGCACCAAATAATCTATTTTACATAAAATTATTTATTTTAACTATATCACAATGACTAATTATTTATATTTCGTAGATGATTGGTGGGTTGTATATGATTCTCAAACTCCTAGTTTGCAGAAATTTGCCATAAAAATTCTTAGTCTTACATATAGTGATTTTGGTTGTGAACGGAATTAAAGTGTATTTGAACACGTGAGTATCTATCTCATACATCATTACATCCTTATTTCCTATTAATTATATTAACTTGTTTTCGTCCTGAAATGCAACCAGGGGGGAGGTGGTTGAATTGGTTGAACATTAACTATGGCCAAATAAAAAATTATTACTTGCAACACAAGAAATTAAGTAAACTATATATTAAAATAAATTTCTACAATCGCGGCTCAAGAGCCAATCTCAAGCATCTTACGTTACACCTAGATTATTCCAATACGACATGATTGAGGTTTCTGGCTTTGAGATTGTTTCTAGAACGAGAATTGGAAAATACGTTTATATATATATATATATATACATACACACCATTTCCATAAGGGATCCCCATTTCCCTACGGTAAGAACTTTTTCTGTTCCGGCCATATTTTTTATGATATGAACCGTTCAATGCGTTTAAAACATATTTTTAAGTATTCTCGCAAGGAATCAACAAAAATATGACTTGAAAGGAGTTGATCCAAGCAGTTTTTCATAAAATTGTATATATACAGTTTTATGTAGTTTATGATAAAAAGTAATTTGTGAAAAGAAAATAGAATTTGAAAAGAAAGATTTGGAATGAGATTTTAAAATAGAATTCAAATAGATTGAATATGGTAAATAAAAGAAGAAAGAGTTTTCGTAATTAAAAGAGATTTGAAAATGAGATTTGTCGCTATAAAAAAGGAAAATGATTTGTCATAGATTTTATATATAATCTCTGATTATACTTTGATAGCCTTGCCTTTAGGATTGTAAATGAACTGAGCCGTTCGCGAACTATTCGAGACTCGATTCGGTAAGAGCTCGTTCGAGTTCGATTCGTTTATTAAATGAACCAAACTTGAACCTCAATTTTAGGTTTATTTGATAAATGAGCCGAACCTGAACATAGCAATATTCGGCTCGACTAGGCTCGCGAACCTAGAATATATGTACAAAATGACAATCTTATATACAAATTTATACATAAATAAATTTATATGTGTAAATATATGTTTGTATAGAATAAAATTCTCAAAATTTGTGAATATATAAACTTATATAGATATGTTTCTTATAATTAAGTATGTAGAAAACTTATTTATTTGTAGCCTAGACCCTAATGCATGCATAAATAAGTGTTAATTTTTCACTCGTTAAGGTTTGTGAACACGTTCAAGTTCGAGTTAAACCTAGGAGAGTTTGTCTTGAGCTCGGCTCGAAAAAATTTCACTAAGTTCGAGTTCGCTAGAATCTTAACAAACCGAACCCGAACATTTTAAAGCTCGGCTCGATTCGGTTCGTTTGTAGCCCTACTTGCCTTAGTACATGATGTATATAAGAGATCAGTGTGTCAAGGGGTACACAGTTTGCTGGGGTACACCCCTAGCCTATTATGGTTTTGATGTGAGTTACTTGTACCACCCACTACTGCTGGGATTTCTACGAGCAACCCCTGAATCATTTACTTGTTGCTTATCCAAGGGTGGTGTCAGGGTTCCAGTACTGGCTGTGTTTAACGTTTGGTCAACGGAAGTAATGATCCTTGGCTATGATTGTCTGAGATGATATTTGAGTTACGAGCCGGACTTTATTTGATCTATTGATATTTTATACCACACAGAGGATGTTTATGGAAAAAGGAAAAGAGATCAAAAGAGTTTTGAAAGGAAAAAGAAAGAGTTATTAAAGAGATTTGAAACGAAAAAGAGTTTATGAAAAGAGAATTTATTGAATTGGAAATGAAACTGAAAGAGTTTTGGATTGTGTTAAAAAGGGTTTTGAGATTTAAAGAGATTTCGCAAAGTTATGAATAAAAGAGATTTACAAGAGAAATTCAAAAGGGATTTTGAAATGGAAAGAGAAAGGAACAAAATGGTTGTGTTGAGTAAATGGGATTTTGAAATATCATGAATTTTGAAAAGGATTTAAAAGAAGAAAAATGATTTGAAATTGGAAAGTTTTGAAAGAGAACAGTTTTGAAAATCAATGTGAGTGTTTTAAGAAATAGTGATCCATATCTATTTTAGCTTCTTTACTTTATGTTTTTCCTATACATATTCACCAGCTTTCCCTAGCCGATCCTCCCCTTTTCCTCATCCAAATGTTGCTGTGTTGAGTTCGGTTTAGAGTCCATCAGCCCAACAACTGAGCATGAGTAGTGTTTGTGAGGAGTTTTTCAGTAGATCTGTTGTAGATTTTCAGAGAGTGTTTTGTTTGAGTCTGTATCTGTATTCGTGTGGTTGTTTTAGTGTGAGCCGAGTATGTTGGGCATTGTTTAGTCATGTTGCTTTAGAGAGAGTTTGTTGCATCTTGTTTCAGCAGCGAAAGTTTGGGATGATGTTTGTAACCCATTTGTGAGTTAAGATCTTGGGCCAGTGTTTGAGGCCCAGATGTTGAGTTGATGTTTTGTTGTATCGTTAGAGTTTCCTTATTTATACCAGTTCAGTAGTTTTATTTTTCTTATTAGTGAGTTGTGTTTGAGTTAGTTTCAGGTGCAGTGTTAATAGTGAGTTAGTTCTGTATTGGTGAGTTTAGTTGTTTGTGTTTGCCATGCGTCCGTCCCTGGATGGCTGGCTCTGTAGTCGTCGGGGACGGTGCATGACATTGAGTGTATAAATATGTTAGGGTTTGAGAGAAAAGGATACATATATTTGCCCAAAATCGAGTTCCAAATTTGCCCTTACTAGGCTGTATTTCGATATACACCAATGTGTATATCGAAATACAAGTGGTCTGCTGGAGGAGAAAAGAAGTACATTTCGATATGCACCCCAAGTGCATATCGAAATACAATCAAAGGATGTCGAATAGAAGGGTGCATATCGAAATACAATCGAATGCCTGCCAACAAAGGGCTTGTATTTCGATATGCACCCCAAGTGCATATCGAAATACAATTGAATGCATGTCAACAGAGGGTTTGTATTTCGATATGCACCCCAAGTGCATATCGAAATGCAATCAAATGTGGGGAGAACAGATGACTTGTATTTTAATATGCACCCCAAGTGCATATCGAAATACAATCAATACATGCCAACAGATGGCATGCATATCGATATAGGGATGGAAAAAATGCACATTGTATATCGAAATATGTGCTTTCCAAATGAACGTGGCAAGTACCTGAACATCGAAGAATACCTCCGAACCCTTCCCCAAGCATACCAAACCTCACATGGCCCACATACAAACATCGGGAGGGCCCGAACAACAATAAATCCGAAATATATCAAAGGGAAAGTGTGGAAAATGATGGACAAATTCCAGAAAACATTAAAAAGAGACAAGGAAATATTATATAAATTTCTGAACCGTTACAATCTACCAACCTTACAGAAATTCCGTCCTCGAAATTTGCATAACCCAATAACAAAAGGGACAAGGAACGAAGAAAAAAAATCTTCTACAGATGAAAAAACTCGGGATATTTCTCTCACACTTATTGCTCTCGTTCCCATGTTGTCTCCTCAATGTTGTTCTTCCAAAGGACTTTAACTAACGGAATCGTCTTTCCCCGCAACACTTGTTCCCTCGAATCTAGAATGCGTATCGGTTTCTCTTCATAGGACACGTGAGCTTCCAAAGCGATAGATGACCAATCTAGAACGTGAGATGGATCCAGTTCGTACTTTCGTAGCATAGAAATGTGAAATACATCATGCACCCCCGAAATTTGGTATGGTAGTGCCAAGCGATATGCTACTTCTTCTACTCTTTCTATGATATCAAACGGTCCAATGAAACAAGGTGCTAGCTTTCCCCCTTTTCCGAAATGAGAAGTTTCTCGACGTGGCCATAAGGAAAACGTGATCTCTAACATCAAAAGATAATGGACAACGACGATTATCGACGTAGCTCTTGTTGCGACTTTGAGCGGTCAACAAACGTTGACAGATTTTCTTGATTTTCTCGGTAGTTTGTTGAACGGCTTCCGGTCCCATGACAGTGGTATCTCGTACTTCGGTCCAACAAATCAGAGATTTGTACGGTCTTTCATACAAAGCTTCAAATGGTGCCATCCCGATGCTCGATTGATAACTATTGTTATAGGCGAATTCGACTAAAGGTAAGTGGTCTCCCCAACTTCCTTGATAATCCAGTTTGGAAGCACGAAGCATGTCTTCCAAAGTTTGAATAGTGCGCTCCGATAAACCGTCAGTTTGAGGATGGAACGCGGTACTGAAATGAAGTTTCGTACCAAAATCCCGTTGCAAGCTTCCCCAAAAGCGAGATGTGAATCGAGGAACGTGAAGTGTCGGTCGGCGATTGTCATCTCGCACTGACGACAGAAACGGCTCAGAGGGACCCGACCCCCAACAGGAGACTCAACTAACAATGGCGGATCGAATACCTCTAACTCTAACCCCAAAGTCGATGCAAATGATAACGCTAGAAATGAATGGGATGCGACAAAATCTATAAGAACAGAAGCCCATGAATTGAAAATAAGAATGGTACCACATACAACCGAAGTCTCAAACTGCTGTGTGGTAGCCTGTGATGCAACAACTGGAACTGTATATACTCTGCCATGTGTCACCTGGCCATGCCCAAAACCGATGCGCTGACTGGATGACTGTCCTGGTCCCGAAGGACCATTCCCCTCAACCCTGGAGCCCTGACCGGAAGGAGCTGGAGCTATCTGGAAATGCTGATGTTGTGTGTTGGTTTGCTGATAATTCTGACCCGGACGGGGCTGCTACACGGATCTAGCCTCGCTACGCTCAACTATGAAGCACGGACACGGACACGGACACGGATACAGACACGGGACACGAATTTTTCATAAAAACGGGGACACGGACACGACGGGGACACGGCAATTTTTTTAAATATTTATATAAAAATATATTTTTAATAAGTACATTAATTTAACTAACAATCTGTTGGAGTGTAGACAACCTTCATCACTATTTTTATACCGGGGGTGTGGGGGCGGGAGCCCCCATGGGATACGTAATTTCGATATTTTGGAGGATCTCTGGTGTAATTTCGAGAGAGGGATATGTTTGTTTTACTAAATATATTATAATATATGACCTTTAAACCCAAAACATATAAGTTATTACAAAATTACCATCGAAATTATTTAAAACAATATTGTTTTTGGTCCCTGGCGTGTCCCCCGCGTGTCCCCCGCGTGTCCCCGACGTGTCCCCGGCGTGTCCCCGGCGTGTCCCCGGCGTGTCCCCGGCGTGTCCTGCTCCAAATTAAATAATAAATTATAGGACACGCCAAATGGCGTGTCCCATACGTATCCTGCCGTGTCCCCGGCGTGTCCGACACGCGCACGGCGACCCCGGAGGCGTGTCTGTGCTTCCTAGACACACACTACACACTGTTATGTTTTGCCTTTTTACACACCCACAAATTAGGGCTACAACATTACAAACTAAATAGACAAAAATACCCCACACTAGGGGTGGACCCCAACAATCACCCCTAACACCGAGTGCCTCGCACCCCCCCCACGGGGCGCTCCACCAAGAATCAATGCCTCCTAAGTAATGGTGACGCCGTCGCTCCACCCGGATCGTCGTCACATATGTCATCCCTTGAATCCACAACACCCGCTAGCTTGTACAATCCTCCAATCATCTTACCCTCAAGAATATTGCGCTCCCTTTTGCGCACATGAAGAAAACCATTACTCATTGAGAAGCTATACCCCTTCTTGTCAAGCACCCCAATAGAGATTAGGTTCTTCGTTGCCCCCGGTACATGTCGAACATCCGACAACTTCACATGCTTTCCATTCGACAACCGAAACCTCACAACCCCTTTGCCGACAATGCGACTCCTCGAATCAGTAGCCATCCGAATGGTTCCTCCGTCAATCGCCTCATAACTCCAAAAATCCTCTTTGTCCCCGCAAACATGAAATGAGCACCCGGAGTCAAGTACCCAATCTTTCTCCTCAACATCTGTAGATTCATCCACGGCACATAAAAGACCACCTTCATCGTACAACACCATCGTACCCTTATTTGACTTGCACTTGAGCTTGGGGCAATCCCGCATCATATACCCTTCCTCCTTGCAATAGTGACAAGTAAATCCACGACCTCCCGCCTCCTTGAACTTGAGGCAATTTCGTATAGTGTGCCCTTCCTCGTGACAATGAAAACAAGTGACTTGGCCATCTCCGTGACCACGACCTCCACCACGGCTGCCACGTCCACCTCCATCGTATCCTCGACCTCCACGTTGACAACCACCCTTATGTGAATTTCCTCTTCCTTGGTTCTTTCCTCGTCCTCCATTTGCAATCATAGCTTGCCCATCCTCAATAGGTTCCCAGTTCCCCTCATTCCGCCGCGCTTCCTCATTGAGCAAAGCCTCCTTGACCATAGACATCGACACCTTCCCCTCCGGTGCCGAGTTGCCAAGAGAGATCACAAGCATGTCCCAATCATCATGTAGGGAACTAAGCAACAAAAGAGCTTGCAATTCATCGTCAAGCTTCAATCCCGCACTACCAAGTTGATTCACCAAGTTTTTAAACTCACTAGAATGTGTAGCAACCGATTTCCCGCTCCTCAACTTCAAGTTCACAAACCGCCTCATCAACAATGCCTTGTTTTGGGATGTTTTTGGTTGATACATGCCCTCCAAAGTCATTCACAAATTATAAGCATCCGTCTCCTCGGATACATGATAAAATACCTCCTCTGAAATAAATTGTCGGATCAACCCCAAAGCCCTCCGATTCAATTTCTTCCAATCACCCGTCTTCATCTCCGTTGGTTTAACCCCCAAATATTCCAACGGATCATATAAGTCCTTCCACGACAATAAATCCATCATTCACGATTTCCAAATCGAATAATTTGAAGACCATACTCGTCATACTTGCATCCGACATCTTACTTAGTCCACAATAAGCAAGAACAACAATATACGAGAGACCACAATGCTCCAACAAACCACCGCAATATTAAAAAAATGCAAAAAACGTCAAAATAGTGCACTTACAGCAATTTTCGAGTCGAATCTGCCCAAACGGACCCCGCAGTTGGATCCGGAACGTCGAAACCACTAAAAAAATAGTCTGGACCCACCTTGATCCGACCCAACCCGTCGCTGATCCAGCCCGACACGACCCACCGCGCGTGAACTCCACTTGCCGCGAGTAGATCTCACTCGCGGTCAACTCGCCGCCTTTGACCGGCGCGTGAGACTCACCGCCGCCACCTCCGGCGACCGACCTTACCTTTCTGGAATCGTCTCGTCGAGACGAACACAGCCGTACCCTCCGATCTTCCGTCCGACCACTCCTCGTTCAGATCGACGCGATTTCAGAACCCGCCTCCGCCTGTGTTCAAATCGCGATTCCAGCCACCTCCGACCTTCTCCGGCGACTGTGAGACCACCTATGGAATCCTCTCTTCAAGACGAACACAACCTCGTGCTCAGATCTTGAATCCCACAAATTTCATCTCGGACCTCTGCTCCCGAGCTCTAACAATGGCTGAATCCGTTCGTGCTCCGGTGAACCCGCTCTGATACCACTGTTGGGGATAACCCGCTGCACCCGCCAAGGATCGAAACACCACACGCACAAATATCAAATCACCATTGTAAATAAGAAAGAGAGTAGGAAAAAATTCACTATTGATATCCACAAAAACAATAGATACAAAAACCCTCCTTCTCAATCTCCTCTAGTCACTATTTTTCCTCCTCCCCCTTTGAGAAAACAGCCGACACACACTACACACTGTTACGTTTTGCCTTTTTACACACCCACAAATTAGGGCTACAACATTACAAACTAAATAGACAACAATACCCCTCACACTAGGGGTGGACCCCAACACGGAATTCATAGAGAGCCTCAGAAATACGGCTTGCGACATTCTCCCTTGGCATGACCACTTCCCGAATGGCCTCTACAACTGCAGCTGCTATCTCTCGGACGAATTGCCCAGCATTGGCCATCCCTCCAGGGATAGGCCCTTCAGGTTGGACATCACCAGGAAGATCCCTCGGCTGTCCTCTTACCTCTTCGCTCACTGCATCAGGAATTTGAATCCCTCTTCGGCCACGACCACGACGGTTAGATATGATTTCTACAAGGATGAACAGAGGCCATATCAACAAGAGGAACTCATGAGATCAAGATATCATCACGAAAGATTTTCCATAGACATGGGATAAAAGGGCCAACCAAGATTCGGGATAAACATCAACAATGGTGATCATGGAAGAAACAACTCGGAAACAACTAAATAAGGATCGAACATCCTTGGCAATCAACAATAGGATAAGACCCCAAGATTTTGTCTTTACATCCCTATTATTTCAACTTTTCCTTAAAACTCATGCAATGCACACAAGCACACACGTATACCACATGACATGAGATACAAATGCGATAAGATGCACCCAATGAGACTATGTCTCTCCAATGTTCCTAGGTTTTCGAAAACTTTGCTTTGATACCAATTGTAACGGCCCAGAAATTCAAACCATATTTTTTGAAATAAAGTATTGAGCAATAAAATAACTAATAATAATGGAGATAATAATAATTCCCAAATGAGAGTGCGGAAAGTAAATCACATACAACCATAATGAAGGTTTCAAAGTTTACGAATACATATCTGGGTACAAAAGAAGTTTGGAAGACATAAGTAAAAGTGAAGGAGAACTAATGTTCTTCAACAAGCCGACTCCTCATGATTCTTCAAAGTGCCTTGAACTCCAACTCCAAGCTAAATGAGGGACTCCTTACTTAAAAATAGAGGGTTAGACAATGCCTAGCACAGAGATCCAAACAAATGATATATATGATAGCCGTGAGTGCATGCCGGTGTACAGAAGTAAACACATGATGCATGCATGAGGACCCATTGGATTAGAATGAGACTTATAAATTTTCACAAGTATTTATTCCATTTTTCCAAGTTCAATCTCAAAATATTATTCTACCAACTTGACGAAATCAAGAGGATCCATACAAGTGCCAAGTCCTTAACGAAATTAAGGATTTTCAATATTTAGTAAATCAAGGAGTTTCGACTAGTTACGAGATTGAAGCCCGTCGGCTAGACTACCCGTATAATTTTCTAGTATTACCCGACCCGTCGGGAGGACCCAATCAAGCCCCCATTGTGCAATGCCATGGGTACGAATTACCAAAGAAAGGAAATTCCCGTCTATATAGCCAACTCAAGATCCACATTCTCAATCAAATATTATTAACCAAAATTCCATTTTGACTTCCAAATTCCATGTTGACCACAATCAAGTCTAAGATGAATTTCAAGGTTAATAATATGTTCCAACGTATTAAACCACATGATTTGAGTTAATTTGAACCAATCTATTTGCCAAATGCATTTCCCCAAATTTCCAAAGATAACACAAAATTAGGGTTTGTATAAGATTTGATGGTTTTCAAAATCTACAAGTAGGATGTCATATTAACTTCAAGAGAGTGACAACAACATAAGAATACATGTTCTAGACTAGACATTCGACCCATTCAAGACCGGAAGATAACTCATACATGACATCATTAGGGTTTTCCAAGAAATCAAGAGGGAGAAGAAGAGAGACAATACATATGTATACACAGGGTTGAATAACTCTACCTTTGAATGAAGAAAACGAACCCTAGGTGAGGGTTATGCTCGGATGCCAACAATAGAACCGTAGGTGTGTAGAGAATCACCCGTAGACCGATGTTGATGAAGACCCCGAAGCTCAAATCCCTCTAGTTTGGGAGAGAGATAGGAGAGAAGTGGGAGAGAGAGAGAGAGAGAGAAAATCGCCTAGAGAGAGAGGGAGCAGTGTTGTGTGTGTGTTTGAGTGTATAGATATGTTAGTTTGAGAGAAAAGGATACATATATTTGACCAAAATCGAGTTCCAAATTTGCCCTTACTGGGCTGTATTTTGATATACACCAATGTGTATATCGAAATACAAGTGGTCTGCCGGAGGAGAAAAGAAGTGCATTTCGATATCCACCCCAAGTGCATATCGAAATACAATCAAAGGATGCCGAACAGAAGGATTGTATTTCGATATGCACCCCAAGTGTATATCGAAATACAATCGAATGCCTGCCAACAGAGGGCTTGTATTTTGATATGCACTCCAAATGCATATCGAAATACAATCGAATGCATGCCAACAGAGGGCATGTATATCGATATAGGGAGGGAAAAGGGCATATTGTATATCGAAATATGTGCTTTCCAAATGAACGTTGCAAGCACCCGAACAACAATAAATCCGAAATATATCAAAGGGAAAGTGTGGAAAATGATGGTCAAATCCCGGAAAACATTAAAAAGAGACGAGGAAATATTGTATAAATTTCTGAACCGTTACATTAAAAAGAGACGAGGTAATTGACCATAGGCTGTATATGAACGTAAAAATAAAGTTTTCCAAAACCGATGCAGATAATATTGCTGAGAACTATTTAAGAGAAGGTGGAATTAAGACACGTGGAGCCGCATTCAAAGCGCGCGGCAGAAACACTTCTCAAGCAGATCAGCTTAGCTCGGCCAAATAGTCCACCGTTCGTACTTCCCCACGATTGAGTTCGGCCAAGCAGCGTTCTTGAAGCCCAGGCCGTCTGAAATCACCATCTATCCATTTGCAACCAACCCAGAGGCTGAATTCCTTGTTCCCGCACTGCCGTGCCCGTACCCATGCTTGTTTTGTCTTTTCCTTATTTTGTTTTAACCCGACATGTTTAGGGTTTTCTTTTGTTTTCCTTTTGGGCCCAATTTGCCCACTGGCCCAAAGTTTGTACTTAGGGTTTCTTGCTACTTTAGGGATTTCGTACCGTCCTATAAATAGCCAGCGATGTAACTGATTGTAGGTTGTTGAAATTAAGAAATTGATCAGGCTTGTGTGCTTGTTCATCCCCATTCCCGATTGGTATTCCTTCTTAGGAATCAACAGTTGTGATTGAAGCCGTTCTTCTGGGTATTCGTGCGCGAATCAGCAGATCGACGAGCCTTTCTCCTGGTATTTGTGCGCAAATCAATAGGTCAGAGAAGAGAATCAACTCTGGTATTCTTAGGAATCAACGGAGTCATTCTGCTTATCCTTTGTTTTCATTTTCGGTTCTGTTCTTATTCCGCTGCGTGATTGAAGGCTGTAGTTGGGTTCATCCTTTCGAATCCCAATCTGCATCAGTTGGTCGACGGGCGCAAGAACACCTACAGTTTTATTTCGAATAATGTTAAGGTGGTTTTGTACCCAAATAAAACTGTAGAAAAGGAAATAAATAAGTGGTATGTGAATGAGTTATGACGGGATTTGATTGTCAAGATTACTTGTATTGCTGTGATTGTTTCTTATCAAATCTGGCCGTTCAACCACAATGAAGATAAGATCTAACGGACAAAAATATAAGCAAAAATGTATGACTCCCGCGGACCGTTGTATTTTGTATAATAGATATATATATAAGGACTTCCTAGGTAAATAGAGTATGTGAAAAAAATTGAAACAAATTTGCACACATAGTCAAACTTTATACAACCGGTAGTTGCTTGAAGCCGATAGTGGGTAAGTGTTAAATGAACGAACCCTCTTGTATCACTTTCTCTTGCACGTTAATGAATTGAGGAATTGCGTATGTAAAGGAGAATCCAGAGTAGTAAAGACTCTTGGCTGAGAAATGGAACCTGTTGGAGAGGAAGAAGCGCAACTAGTCTTTTTAAGTCACAATTGCTCTCTCTTTGACACTGAATCCGCTCTGGGGAACGACTCATCTAGTTTTGAAGAGAAGACAGAGGGAATATAATAGG
>NMUG010003190.1:0-15071 GCA_002855965.1 Monotropa hypopitys
CCTACCAGACCTACCCAGCAGCATCAGCATAGAGGAGGGCATCATCAAGGTCCGATGACTCAGGGCAGAGTCTTTGCCATTCCAGCCACTCCTACCTCGTCTGTGTATCACCAGCAGCCAGAATCGTCAGTTGTGCGGGGTATGTTTCTTGTTTATAATTCTTGGGCCAGTGTATTGTTTGATTCGGGTGCATCACATTCCTTCCTAGCGGCATCCTTTTTCCGTGCATTGGAGTTAGACTTGGACGTTCTAGACCCACCTATGTTTGTTGACACTCCTGTTGGAGGCCGTGTTCGTTTAGATCGTGTATACAGGGATTGTGAGTTGACTCTTGAGGACCACCAATTTACTTTCGATTTCATTGTTCTGGAGATGTCCGGGTTTGATCTGATTCTAGGGATGGATTGGTTGTCTACCTTCCATGCCCACATTGATTGTCATTGGCGCCAAGTGCGATTGTTCTCTCCAGGAGGACTTTACTTCTATGTGTATGGCGACCGGAAAGAGTCTGTCGATTATTCTTTCTATGATCCGAGGGATCGCGAGTCAATCAGTTGTATGTTGTCCAGTCTCAGTCTTGATGACGATTCTTCTTTACGTGGGGAGTTGCCCCCAGTTGTTTTTGAGTTCCCAGACGTGTTTTCGACAGAGTTGCCTGGTTTACCACCTAGGCGAGAGGTGGAGTTCTCCATTGATTTATTACCCGGTACGTCCCCGATTTCAGTACCTCCTTATAGATTCGCGCCGGCAGAGTTACGGGAGTTGAAGTCCCAGTTGCAGGAGTGATACGAGTTAGGCTTCATCCGGCCTAGTTCTTCGCCTTGGGGTGCGCCAGCGTTGTTCGCAAAGAAGAAAGATGGTTCTTTACGGTTGTGCATTGATTATCGGAAGCTAAATCGAGTTACCGTGAAGAATAAGTATCCTATGCCTAGGATAGACGATTTGTTTGACCAGTTACGTGGTTCTACTTGCTTCTCCAAGATTGACTTGCATTCCGGTTATCATCAGTTATTGGTACGGACGGAAGACATTCCGAAGACCGCATTTCATACTCGTTATGGTCACTATGAGTTTGTGGTTATGCCATTCGGTTTGACAAATGCCCCAGCTACTTTCATGGACCTCATGAACCGCATTTTTCGTATCCATCTTGATCGGTTTGTCGTAGTATTCGTCAACGATCTTCTCATTTATTCGGCTTCAGAAGAGGAGCATCAGGTTCACCTCCGAGTTGTGTTAGAATTGTTGCGGGAACACCACTTGTACGCCAAATTGAGCAAATGTGAGTTTTGGTTGCCGGAAGTAAAGTTTCTTGGCCATGTTGTGTCGCACGGTGGAGTTTCGGTAGATCCAAGTAAGATTGATGAAGTTTCTTCGTGACCCCGTTCCCAAAGCGTTTTTGATGTTCGTAGTTTCCTTGGTCTTGCGGGTTACTATCGTCGGTTCGTTCTAGATTTCTCTCGGTTGGCAGGGCCGATGACTCGTTTTACCCGGAAGGGCATTCCGTTTTCTTGGGGTGACGATTGCGAGATGGCTTTCGAGGAGTTAAAGCGAAAGCTTACTTCAGCGCCTATTCTTATTGTTCCCGAGCGAGGGATTGGCTACTCGGTCTATTGTGATGCTTCACACGATGGTTTGGGTTGCGTCTTGATGCAAGGAGGAAAGGTTGTGGCTTACAGTTCGCGGCAATTGAAGATTCACGAGCGCAACTATCTGACGCATGATTTGGAGTTAGCGGCGATCGTTTTTGCGTTAAAGATGTGGCGAAACTATTTATACGGCGAAAAGTTTGAGGTATTCTCCGACCATATTAGCTTGAAGTACTTGTTCACACAAAAGAGCTTAATTTGCGACAGAGGCGTTGGATGGAACATTTGAAAGATTACGATTTCGAGTTGCATTACCATCCCGGTAAGGCAAACGTCGTTGCGGACGCATTGAGCAGGAAATCGTCTCACTTTGCTAGTTTAGCGGTTCTTGATTGGAGGGCGATGGAGGACTTAGGTCCGTTTGTGTTACATGTGGAGGAAACCGGAGAGCAGGCCACTTTATGTAATCTATCTATTCATTCGGAGCTTTCTCGTTGGGTGATTGAGGTTCAGGTAGACGATTCAGAGGCGGCAGAGTTGCGTGCAAAATTTCTTAGTGGTGATGCTCGACAGGGTTGGATGATTCATTCGGATTCCAGTTTGCGCTATCTTGGGCGGTTGTTTGTTCCCAATTCTTGCCGAGGAGGTATATTGCACGAGTTTCATCATTCTCCTTTAGCTGTTTATCCTGGAGGGACGAAAATGTATCACGATCTTCGTCGACAGTTTTGTTGGCCAGGAATGAAGAAGGATGTGGCGACATTTGTTTCGAGGTGCCTTACTTGCCAGCAAGTGAAGGCGGAGCATCAAGGACCAGCGGGTTTACTTCAGACGTTGACGATTGCTGAGTGGAAATGGGAGCATGTGACGATGGATTTCGCCTCAGGCTTTTCGAAATCGCCTGGTGGACAGGATGCTATTTATATCATCATTGACCGATTGACGAAGACAGTGCATTTTCTTCCTATCCGCGTCGCTCAATTCATAGATGCTTTGAGCCGATTGTACGTTAGAGAGATTATCCGACTTCATGGTGTGCCATAATCTATCATATCTGATCGAGATCCCCGATTCACTTCTCATTTTTGGCGGAGTTTACATACTTCTCTTAGTTCGAAGCTCATGTTTAGCACGACGTTTCACCCTCAGACAGATGGTCAGTCCGAGCACACAATTCAGATTTTGGAAGACATGTTACGAGCTTGTGTATTAGCCTTCCAGGGGAGTTAGGTAGATCATTTTCCATTGATCGAGTTCGCCTACAATAACAGTTATCATTCGAGTTTGGGCATGGCGTCTTTCGAGGCTTTGTACGGTAGACCTTGCCGTTCACCGGTTTGTTGGCTTGATGTGGGAGAGTCCGCTATTGTTGGACCGGAGATGACACAACAGATTACAGAGCAGATCAAGACGTTACGCCATAGATTGCTTACGGCACAGAGTCGCTACAAGAGTTACGCCGATCGATGTCATACTCCTTTGTCTTTTGAGGTTGGTGACCACGTTTTCTTGAAAGTGTCACCTCGTCGTGGTATTTCGCGTTTTGGGAAAAAGGGGAAGTTGATGCCTTGTTTCATTGGGCCGTTTGACATCATCGAGAAGATTGGAGAGGTTGCTTACCGCCTTGCCTTGCCTTCAAATATTTCCAACGTTCACGATGTTTTCCACATTTCTATGTTGCATAAGTATGAGCCGGATCCGTCACACGTCATAGATTGGTCAAATGTTGATCTTGAAGCTGATGTGTCCTATGAAGAAAAGCCGATACGTATCCTTTACTCGAGAGAACAAGTGCTCCGCGGGAAGACGATTCCTCTACTGAAGATTTTATGGAACAACCACGGAATGGAAGAAGCAACTTGGGAACGCGAAGACGCAATGCGTAGCAAGTATCTGGAGCTATTTTTATTTTTTCGTGGTTTTGTTTCTCAACTTGGACTTGAATTGTATAAACGTTTACGCTTTTACCCTAGAAGATTTCGAGGACGAAATCCTTTTAAGGAGGTTGAGGTGTCACGACTCGTGTTTTTGGATTTAAATTTCAATGTTTTAATTATTTATCGATACTTTTAGACTTCACATGATCTTGAGCGAGGGTGTGGGAGAGCCTTAAGACGTCAATTCGATGTAAGGAACATTGTAGAAGTGTCGAAACCGTAGGATGGTCGAACCGGAGTCAAAGGACTCAATTCAGCACATTTTCTGGTCCGGTCGTCCAGACCACGACCTGGTCTCGTCCGGACGAGCCAGGTAAAGAGGAGAAAAAAACTTGTAGGTTCGGTCGTCCGGACGACGGTGGGGTGTCATCCGGACGAGGTCAGCAGGGAGGTTTCATTTTGCTTCAGGAGTTGTCGTCAGGACGATGGGGGTTTCCCATCCGGACGAAGGTGTGTCGTCCGGACAACGATCAGGTATCGTCCGGACGAAGGTCGCAGATTTGTGTTTTTGGGAGAGTTTAATGAGGGCTATTTTGGTCCTTTTACCATTTTTCTAAACCCTTAGGGCTAAATTCGTGGGAGTGTTCTTTTCTTCCTCACTTTCACCCTCACTCTCTCTCTACCTCCTTCCAAACCTCCATTGTTCTCTCCCTTCTCTCCTCCATTTACCTAGTTTTCTCAAGGAATTTGAAGAAGATTAAAGGAGGAACCTTGCTCTCCTCATCAAGGGCTTTCCAATAAGCCGAATAGTTTCGTCATTCACCGAGTTCGAATTTCTAGGGTTTGCTCAAATCTCTCAAGGTAGGGTGATATCCATCACTTGCAAGGTTCTAGGTTATGTTTTCTTCTCCCTCTCTTTGAAATCCTATCATTTTTTAGAAATTTCGTATATGCATGTGTTTGGTAAAACTGACCTAAGGTTTGAGATGTTATAATGAAATTGGTAGTTCGATTGGAGTTCCTAGGGTCTTATGTTCATAATGCTTGAGTCAATTGCATGCTAGAATGAGTCATGTGAAAACCCCCAAATTTCGTATAAACCCTAACTTATAAAATTGGAGCTTTTGGTCAATTAGAGGTCAATTGATTAAATTGACATTGAATACGTGAAATTGGACCTAAACTAGGCTTAATGGGTGAGTTTTTACTATAGGTCATGTTTCATGGAATATTGTCGCACATTGTGTCATGTTTCGTAAATTGTAATTGAAATCAAATTCATCACGATTATGTAAAGCCTTGAACATGATGAATTGACCTTGGTAAAATTATCAACGGGAATGTACTTGATCTTTAGGGATTCCCGGGGTTCGATAATTTGTAACTACGATATGAGATTTATATGTTCTAAGCGGGAATGTACTTGAGTTTTAGGGATTCCCGGGGTGGTCGCTTCACCCACGACTTTGTGCACAACGGGGGCTACGTGAGCCCTCCCAACGGCATTTGGGGAAGACAGTTTAGGTTGGTTTAGTGTGTTTACGAACCACTATTTCATTCCCACCCTATTAATGTTACAAATGATTTGTGAATGAATACGGAATGTACTTGAGTTGTAGGGATTCTGGGATTCATGTCACCTTGACGAGTATGGATGAATACGGAGTGTACTTGATCTTTAGGGACTCCGAGATTCATGCCATCTTGTGAATTATGGTTATACGGGATGTACTTGATTTTTAGAAATCCCGCGGTATATGAAAATGAGAATATTGGAACGAACGTGGAATAACGATGGGACATTGAAATGAGAAACGAGTATGATAAATATGCACTTGTTCGGATACTTGATCTTAGTGTCCTTGGGTAGTGTCTTCACTTGTATGTTGGCTTGTGGAGTCACATTGTAGATGTCAGATCATTATCTAGCATTGTCTCATGCATGTTGCTTTCATTCTTCTAGAAATACACACACTCGTTCACACTAGCCTAGGACATACTTGTTGATAGATATTTCCCTACTTTAGCGTGACACGCTCTTTTTTAAAGGTTCTGCAGGTAAGAAACCAATGGTGGAGGACCTTGAAGCTCCTTGAGTGTTTAGAGAGTTCTAACATCTTTTTGGACTTTATGTACTATTTATTTGAAATACCCGGGTTTTGGGTTGTTTGACCATATGACATGTAATAACTAAAACTTTGTTTTACCTTCTCTTCTACCTATTCTATGGTTTGAACTATGGTTTAATATTTCCGCATTCACTCTCGGATTTTCAGTAAACTTGTAATGGGATGTGATTGGTTCTTAGACTTTTATTTGACGATAGCGATCCATGCTTGTGTCCCCATTTGTAAGCAAATAGTATTTTAATGTTATTAAAAAAAATGGTTTGAAAATCCGGGGCGTGACAATGCGTACAGTGATCGTCTTTGTAGTTTCTCGTTAGATGATCTGATTGAGGCCAACCCTTGGCTCATTAGGATTCGCGAGATCCTCCATACGTTCAAAATTGTTAGTATTGGCATTAGAGTAGCGCAGTGGGGGTATGATTGCGATGGCATAAAGAAATATTCCTATGATCTCGAAATCACCTTTGGAGAAGAAATTCTTTCTCTACTCCTTTCTATGTGATGTTGCGAACATAGTTCGAGCAGTGGCCTTGGATAGTGTGTTGGTTTCCCAATCTATTTCCTGATTTTGAATCTTGTACCCAGGCCACTTGGCTTGTAGGGTTCTAAGCGTAGAATGATGAATTTGGCTTGTAAATCTTATTTTAACCTTTGTTCGCGAGTCAACGGAGTCATAAGCTAACGGCTCTCCCATTGGTATTCTTTGGCATTGGATCGATGTCCCCCCTTGTGCCCGTTACTTTTGTTGTGATTGTCTTGCGACTAGTTGTGAAGCTTGTTGTCTCTTGAATGGCATCCCATTGACTTGCATATCGTATGAGGTGTGTATTACAACCCCAAAAAGTTCTTGGTGGTATCTCACTCGAGTTGTGTCTCAAGTTACGAATCACCCATGTAGTGTGTTATTTTGTTCCGATCTTCTAATGGGTGACGTATGTTGATCTCGTCTTATTTTGGTTCCGATGGAAATTCCTCTTGTACAGAGAATTGAGTGTTTGGTGGTTGTCAATCTAGCGTTGTTGCTTCCTTGGCTCAAATTTTTGTAGTCCCAATTTTGGTTGCGAGGTCCTAGTGAAATTGGAAATTTCCGTTTCCGTTCATTATGCTTTGCGTTGAACATTGTGTTGATAGTTGGAAAGAAGTTCGTGGACCAAAGAAAAGTGTGTTCGATTGGCCATGGGAAAGTTGGGTACGAATGCATATTGTGGTCTAGACTTGGTGTGAGTTTAGTGCCATGCCATGTTGTTTGGGCTTGGCACTTGCACATTTTGGCGTGTGTGGGTGCGTGAGTACTTTCTTGGTTATGTGATACACGTTTGACGTGGTGAATTGGTATGAGAAGAGCTACTGGCCGGGGTGTCTTAAAACAAATCACCAAGGTTATATGGTTATCACACTAGGATGTGTGTGTTTGGTGTGGTGTATTCTTTGCTTGAGAGTTTGGAGCATATTCATAGATTGCATTCATTTTTAGTTGGTTCGTGGGTGTTGGTGCGATGACGTATCCTCGCTAGTTATAATTGGCCAGGCATTCGTGCAAATGGTCTATCGCATATCGGCGTATCTGCATGTCCTTTGCGTGTCGGCGTGTCCTCGACGTGTCCTTGGCATGTTGGCGTGTCCTTGGTGTGTCCTTGACATGTCGACGTATCCTCGGCGTGTCCACACCTTATCGGGAGTTGTACCTTTTATTCTTTTGTGTGGCACGTGGGTTTTCTCAAGTTTGATGTTCCTCGGTTGGAATCTTTGCATCTCTATCCTTAGTTGATTTCGTGGACGAATTATAGGATGTCGAAGCAAAATTGTACTTGTGCTTGACCGAGTGCCCGAGTAACCATATTGGATCCATGCATTTTGGTTGAACCCACTCCCACTCTTGTTGTGATCTTACTCTTGAGAAATTTGTGGTGGGGGTATGTTTCAATTTTGATTCATTGTTGAGGAGTAAACTCGTCGGTCCCGTTAGTCGGTGGTTTGGTTTTCACCTCTCTCTTTTCCTAACTTAATTTCGAGGATGAAATTTCTTTAAGGGGTATGAGGTGTCACAACTCGTATTTTCTAAATACATTTCCGGAATTAAATTCGTCGTTCTAAGCGATTAATGAATTTTAGTATGGATTCCTTGGCTCATTTTGACGATTAGAGTTGGGTGTTGGACCCCTTGTCGGTCCATCAATTTGGTTTGTATTCGATTCGGGGTATTCTAGGAAGTCCAGGGGGAGTTATGGTCGAGGTTGGGTTGTGTTTGCAAATGTTGTAGATTTTCCAGTGTCGACCGGTTGAGTGTGCCGTCATCGACCGGTCGTGGAATTTCATTAAGGTTTTGTGCCTGCCCGCGACCGGTACCCCATAACGCTGCCGACCGGTCGCGCTATTTCAGAAGGCTTTTCTATTAGGCCTCAACCGATCGAGCGAGCCGTTGTCGATCAGTCGCCATGTGTTATTTCGGAAGATTTTGTTTTTGGCAACTTAAGTGAGGGGTATTGTGGTCTTTTCGTTTGAGGGTTGTAT
The DNA here is from genome assembly GCA_002855965.1 of Monotropa hypopitys. Classification (NCBI taxonomy): domain Eukaryota; kingdom Viridiplantae; phylum Streptophyta; class Magnoliopsida; order Ericales; family Ericaceae; genus Monotropa; species Monotropa hypopitys. Next base: position 8,107 of record NMUG010003190.1, read on the forward strand.
ATATACCATGGGGAGCTCAGGAAACCCTAATTTCCTGTAGTTTGGGATCTCTCTCTACCTCCCTCAAGTAAGATCTCTCCCTCTCTCTATATTCCTCCCCTTTCCCTCTCATTTTGAGGTTTTTCTCCTAGGCTTTTGGAGAAGCTCCACCCATTAACGTTGGTGAGCTCGTCAAGGGCGACGCACCTACGGTCTCAGTTCGCATTGGTATGAAGGATCCCTCACCTAGGGATTTCAAGGTTCAATGGCTTCCAGTGGATAAATTCTTAACTATTGTCAAGTGTGTGTGTGTGTGTACATAGGTTTCGATTTGATAATTGTAGTGTGTAGATTGCATGTCATGACCTAGAGTTATATTGTGGTGGAATTGAGTGGTGATCTTGTGCCAACTATGTGTTCGATATAATGCCCAAGGGACTTGTGAGTCTAATTGATGGGGTCCTAGAATTGTGTCATGGTCAATTGAGTCCAAGTATCACCCGAGAATAATGTGAGCGTCATGTGTTCGACAAAATTCCCGTGAGAGGGATGACTTGTGTATTTGGTGACTTGTAGGATGATTGGTGGCCATTGGAGCTTAGGGCCGCCAAGTGCTCGACGAAATGCCCGTGTGAACCTTAGGTCGTGTTTTGGGGTTATCGTGACAATTGAATTGTCGTAGGACATGTACGTGGAACAATTGGGTACGTTGAGTTTTGAGAATCACAATAAGTCCCTTGGAACTTATGGGACGCCGTGTGTTTGACGAAATTACTAAGTGGGCGTTGAAAGGGGATTTGGGTGTCTAAGTCCCCTCCCTTCATGTGTTTTGGTATACTTGGGCCTTCTTTAGCCCCGTCGCGATAGAATGTTGTTCTTGAAACATTTGATTGAGGTTGAATTGTCTCGGTGGTTGTCTCCCTTGAATTGGACAAGGTTGAGCTAGTGATTGGAAGAACTAAGTAAGTAGTTTAATATGCCTAACGAATGTTTAATATGGAAGATGTGTCCCACGAGGGTACTCGCATTCAACCTTGAATTGATCACTTATGAAACGTTCAATGAATTTATGGTAATGTGAATGAAATCCATTCACGTGGTTTCGGAATGGCGTAACGGGTAATTAAGAGATGAAATCAATTAAATACATGGAATCATAGAGTACCATTGGCCCTCCCAACAAGATTGGGGAACGCTGGATATGTGACGGGAATAGACTGAGGTCGTAACTCCCTAGGTGGTCACACCATCCACGACATTGTGCACAACGGTAATAGACAGATGTTGGACTTCTCCGGTGGTCACGCCACCATGTTGAGCACAATGGGGGCGTAGCGTAGCCCTCCCAACGAGTTGGGGAATAACGAGGGGAAAGGATAGTGTGTTCTCTAGCCACTATACCAATCCATCAAATATGATATGAATTTCGAAATCATTATAAATGGAAGATTGGGATAACGTGGAAGGATCTCGGTTAGAGGCCTCCACGAAGTATCCATAGTACGAGAAAGTTGGGATAACTTGAAAGAGTATTGGCTAGATGCCTCCACGGAGTATCCATAGTACGCGAAAGTTGGGATAACTTGGAAGGATCTTGGTTGAAGGCCTCCACAGAGTATCCATTGTGTAAGAAATGAAATTATGATGGAATTTTCAATATCAATCCATAGTACGGGCTATGGAGATTTAATCAAGAATGGTAGGATGCCCGGAACGTACTTGACCAGGGGTTCCGTGGTTTATCCATATTCATGAAATCAACGAATGGAAAGATAGAAAAAAATATCTTAAATATCTAATGTGTCATATGAATCCAACACTTAACAATAACGATAGTTGGCATGGCTCGCAACATGAGTTATGGTTAGATATATTGGCACACTGTTGGTCTGGGATCCTTAGTAGGTCCTTAGAGTTGTTATACTTTAGTAGTAAGGTTGGTTGAGTTGAGATTAGAGGTTGCTTCGGTTGGGCTTGGGATATTGTACCCTTTGTACTCACTTGATGTTATGGCTTTGGTTAGACCTACTTTGTTGGCAATATGCCTATGTTACTGTTGCCTTGAGTTAGGTTTACACTACGTGCACTTTAGTTTCTTTATTATTTCTGTACGTGTGCTTATGGACACGTAGACACACACCGCATGTGCATGTTTGGTAGTAGTTAGGGGTTTTCTCACTGAGCTGTGGTTTGCTCAGACCCTCTTTCTTTCCTTTTTTCTAGTCTGTGTTGCAGGGCTAGACAGACTTGGAGTTAGAGTCAGCTATTGGATTTTCTTGGGCTCGACTACTTCAATTTTAGTGGCCTTTCTTGTACTTTACTTTTTAGTTACAGTAGTTTCAGTTATAGTTACTTTACTTTGTACTTGTAGTTCTTTGTTCACTGTAGCAGTTGTAGTAGGACAATACTTGTACTTTACTTTCTCTCTTTACTTTATTGTACTTCTCCTTTGTACTGCTCTGTGATGTAATGAGAAATTCAACTGAATGTATCTGAATGGCAAGTAGTTGTATCCCCTGTTTATTATTAAAACTGTATTTAAAAAAAATGGTTTGAAAATCCGAGGCATGACATAAAAAATGACCAAGGAGAGGTCATGATTTGGTATTTAAACACAATGAAATTTCTGAAAATACCCTTAATGAACCGACCCTCGAATTTCCAAAAAGGGCCTCATTTTTTGGTAAAACCAGGAACAACCCAAACACCTTAGCCGTGTATTACCAGAAGAGCAGTCCCCATCTTCCGAAAGATGGGACTGCAACTTCTCCCCTCTTCCTCTCTGCACATCCTTATCCTCCTCCTCTATTAGAAGACCAACTTCCCTTTACCGAAAGACCACACACTGACCAAGCCCGACTCTCTGCTCTTCCAAAAGACCGCACTTCTATTTTTGGAAGAACCAGTCTCGACATCTCCTTTCTCTTCTCGTACTTCCATAAGGCCTCTCGCACTTTCGGAAGAACAAGGCCAACCCTTGCCCTTCTTTGAGAAGACTAGCACCTAGACTTCCCTTCCTTTTTCCTGCAAACCTTCTTTTCCTCTTCTTCCAGAAGTCCATCTTGCTTGGCCTTCCCTTTCCCTTATCCTTCTCCGGTAAATGGGGTTATCCCCTCTGGCATTTCTGGAAGGCCAGGGCCATCTCCCTTTTTATTTTTTGGAAGACCATGATTTGGTCTTCCCTTCTTCCGGGAATTCCCAGGGCGAAGCCAACACAACACCAACTCAGCCAACACTGCCAGCCAACAAGCACAGCCAACACTACCAACTTCTCTCAAGTATAACAACTATTCCCTCAAATCATTCCACCACTCACTAGGAAAACACAACCAAGGCCACACCCTTTATAGCCAACCACACTTCAACCCAATTGTCAAAATTCCATGAATTTCATTTTAATCTCAAACATATGAGACAAGGTCCATGGACCAAAGCCAAGCCACATTCCCCTTAAGATCCATGTCTCCAAAACTACATCAAACCTTGCCAAATCAAACTCAGTACCTCTAAACCTTTAGCCTACCAATCCCAGGGCATGATTCAACATGAGGATTATCCATTTTAAGGAAAATCATTTATTCAGATATGAATAAAAGTATTTTAGAATTCCTTTAGAATTATGGGACCTGACATATCATCCACCTTAAAATAATTCCATCCTCGAAATTTTATCAGGACAAGGACATAGATAGGAGAATAAGTGCACCAAGGGTTTTCAGCTACTCTGCAGCTTCTTTCACTTATTCTGACCAATTCCCACTGAAGAATCATTGAGGTCAAGAACTTGTTTCTTACATGGAAAAAACACTCAATGATCTACAATTTAAGGTTACAGGGAACTTCTCAAGGACCAAGCATGCAAGAAGGATAGTACCACCTACCATACTTGTGAACAAGGAGGTGATGACAAGATATTCATCATTTGAAGTCAGGATCAAGATGGACTCAGTCCACAAGGGATATAGGATACTTAGAGGTGGGTCACCAAAGATACACCCACAAAGAAGGATCCATCACACACTCCCCACTAATCAACAATCTAGACTATGAGTTGAATCAAAACTCTCAGGTGTTATTGATGCCAGACTACACTCAAGAACATTGACAACACCACAAATAGATGGACCAGAGGAGAGCATAGAGCTCCAGACCCCACAACAACAGGTATTGACAGAGCGACATGTTGATACCCCATTTTTACCCACCGCCCGAAGATTAGAAAATCGAAGCCCGTGATAGTCAAATTTGCAATTACCGATTGTCCGAGCTGTCCGAATCAGTCGAAGAAATGTCAAACAACAAGTGACGGGTCTCAAATTTTAAAGATATGTCCAGAATACATAAATGGAGAATTACCCAAAGAAAGATTGGAAAGAAAATGAGCAATTTGGAAAGAATATGGTCCGAACAGCTAAAATCAACACCGGAAGGCATAACCCGAGGCGATATGTGCAGAATTGCACCCAGGGATCCAAAAATTTAATTGTCAATGCCAACGCATCGGTAACAGTATTCCTGAGGCAACAACATCTAAGAAAACAAGTGGCTAAATACTATTGGTTAATCTCGTGTCACATGGATCAATCCATGTCTTGTATCTCTCTAAAATGGTACAATATATGTTTATACAAATCATTGAATATATTTTATGCTTGCTTATATCATTCTCCTTAGATACTTGGCATATTGTCATTGGTTTATATTGTGTCATATAAATTGAGATTTTGTATTAGATTGGAATATTTTCAATATTCAAATTTAAGTTTGAATTAATTTTGAATTATATGGAATATGCTTTGAATTATATTCTATGAAACGTTTATATCAAATTTGTGTACCAAATCAGTACAGGGCCTTAAGGGAAGCAAATCAACCAAAAGGAAGCAAAATAGCCAACCAGTAGTGGAACCGGCTCACCGATCGGTCCACCGGTCTGGATGCTGGTTTGATGATTTGTGACATTTTGATATATTATGTTATATGTTTGTCTTGTGTACTGCCCAGAACACTATCAAACCATTCTATGATTTTTTTAGAGAATTAAAGAAGAGATTTCAAAAGTTTTTGAAGGAGATTTTCAAGCCAACATTGTTCCATCTTCTCTCAAGCATCAAGCCCTAAAGAGACCAAGTCAAGGAGCTTCAACATTGTCACATATCTCTGGTCACTTTGAAAATTGAAGAAGGAGACTCATATCACTTTAGTTAGAATAATTTTAGTCTTCCTTTCTTCTTGGATTTACATTTGTAAATGAGTTAATCACAAACTCCTAACTCAGTTCACTTGTTCTTACTTTGTAAAATAAGGATTGTGTCCTTGTACTTAGGTTGGAGGCCACCCTAGAAGGTTCTCATTGAAAGGTTGTAGGCCACCCGTGAAGGTCCTAGGTTATCGGTTGTAGACCACCCTTGAAGATCTAGTTTGTAACAGTTGAAGGCCACCCTTGAAGGACCTCACTCACTTGTAATTTGTAATCACATTAGGTGATTACTTACGTTAGTGGAATCCTTCACAAGTTGTGGAGAAAGTAGACATAGGTAGGGAGAGACACGTCCTATCGAACCACTATACATCTTGTGTATTGTCTCTTTCTCTTTATCTATCCTTTGCACTTTTAATTCTTGTGATTGTTATATTTTTTATTGATATCTTGTTGTGCAAGTTTAGACGATTAAATATTTATTTGGTTATCATTATTGGTATACTAATTCACCCACCTCTTGGTTGCCTTTGTAGACCAACAATTGGTATCAGAGCCGAGATCTCTCTAGATTGATCATAATCTTTTCTCTCCAGTTATTTCATAACAATTGGTATCAGAGCCAAGGCATCTATTAAGATTATTATCCTTGCTAACCAATTACTTCACAACAATTGGTATATTTATTCTTGTGCATTATTTGCTTAGTACATTTTTGTGCTCTTGATTAGTTTGTGATCTTTCTTGACTTAACCGTCTCGATCCTAAAGATCCATGGCAACCTCGTATGTCCTTGAAGGACAATCCACATCTAGACCTCCTATGTTCAATGGAATAAATTTTTCATATTGGAAAAATTGGAACGGATGCCTATATTTTAAGTTATGGCTTTGATATTTTTAGGTCATTAGTATAACATGTCCTACTATTGTTTTATAAAAAGTAATGGACACCTTATGTGTAAAGTTTTAGAATAACCAATGGTTTTCAAAAGACTAGCGAATCTGCCATGTTTTGGAGTAAAATATGTTTTATGGACCAAAGTGTTTTATAAAAATCCTATTCTCTGGAATTTATATGATAACTTAATGTGATTTCATAATAAGTAAAGAAAATGAAACATTTTATAGAAAAATAATGAGTTTGGACAAGTGTTATAAAATAACAACAAATCTGTCACTATTTGAATGAGACACGGAAAATGTGTGTTTTGGGCCTCTTGAGCCCAAATTGTAAACTTATAATTTTATGATAGTTATCCACTGGATGTTTTTTGAAAATGATTTTTAAATATGGCATAGTTATTGGAAGAAATGATGAGAAATAAACGTGCTTTCTATATAGACTCCAAATCTGTCTAGATTTGGTAGTTTGTGTTTACGGGCTTAAATGACATAGTTATTGGTCTCATATGACAATTATTTTTGGTGGGGACTTAGTCATTTAGCTTGTGGACGCTATGAAACAAAAATATGATTTTTGATTAAGTAAAATAAAAGTTATGCATTTTATACCAAACTCTAATACAGAATAGTCACACTGAAGTTGTACAAAAAGTATTGGGCTAGTTAATCTAGCTACAAGTATTTTGCTTCAAAATTGAGCTACTAGATATATTTGTGATATAACTTGCTTTATATCATAGAAAAATGTACCCTAAATGGGAGAATGGATTTTTTTTACTATTAAAGTTAACAAAAAATATTTTGGGCTATTTTCCAACTAAAGTTTTTAAACGATTAAAAGGTACAGATCGCATCCGGAGCCAACGGATGTAAAGGAGGTT
>NMUG010003191.1:0-15070 GCA_002855965.1 Monotropa hypopitys
GAATGATGTGAATTGGTAGCCTTGATTAGGCATGGTAACAACAATAAGAGAAAACATGGTGAAATCATTTAACAATGTGCAATCATAGGGTACCGGGGGGCCTTCCTTGAGTTGGGGAACACCGGAGTGTTTGGCGGGAATAGGTTGCGGCCGTACTTCCCTGGATGGTCGCACCATCCACGACATTATGCACAATGGGAATAGACAGACGTCGGACTTCCCCGGTGATCGCGCCACCACGTTGAGCATACTGGGGGTGTAGCGTAGCCCTCCCAACGAGTTGGGGAAGAACGAGGGGAAAGGATAGTGTGCCTACTACCACTATGTCGGACCCAACCCAATATGTAATGAATTGCGAAAACACAAGGAATGAAAGAATTGGGATAACTTGGATGGGTCTTGGTTAGATGCCTACACGGAATATCCATTGTGAAAAATTGGGATAACTTGGATGGGTCTTGGTTAGATGCCTCCACGGAGTGTCCATGTTGCAAAAGGTGAAAATTTCCTAATGTGAAAGAAAATGAAGAAATTCCAATATCTCTATAGTATGGGCTATGGAGGGTGAATCCGAAACAAGAAAGTTAGAAATGAAGACATGGAAAGAAATGAAAAGAAAATCACAAATATCCAACATGTTTTGTGAATCAAATATTTGGCCGACGATGGCACCTTACCTTGGAATGCCTTGATTAAGATTTCCCTTGCTTGTTACATATTGTGATGAGGTACAAAACGTAAGCATACTTAAGTGTTAGATAATGGAGAATGAACACTTTTGTTGTCTAGTAGAGGACTCTTGATTAGTTGTCCATTGGGTTACTTACCTCACTCTTCACTTACACTTTGGGCTCGTTACTGTTTATATGCTTGCTTGTGGACACGTAGGCACGCACCACATGTGCATGCTTGGTAGTAGTTAGGGGTTTTCTTACTGAGCCATGGTATGCTCAAACCCTCCTTCTTTTCCTTTTTCTAGTCTGTGTTGCAGGACTAGGTGGCCTTGGAGTGGGAGTCAGCTGCTGGATTTTCTTGGGTTAGGCAGTGCAGTTCTAGTTGCAGCTTACACCCTTCTTCTCCGCTTCAGCTGAGCTTGTTCAGTACTTGGTTGTGTTTGTACTTTTACTCTTGTACTGTAGTTTTTGTTTCTGTCTAGTTGTACTTGTACTTTTACACTTCAATACTTCAGTTGTAGCCGTTTGGCATTGTGTTACCTTCCGCTTGTATTTCATATCTTGTATGATGTAATGAGAACATGGACAGAATGTATTGATACAACAAGTAGTGATCTCCCCTGCATTTATTTAAATGGTTTTAAAAAAAATATGGTTTGAAAATCCGGGGCGTGACAATTTATTTGAATCTCGAGACAATTTATTCCTTTTCATTCGTTTGAATATTTACACACAAGAGGTTTATTTATCAAGATATGAAAAAGCATTAGAAGTTCTTCATGCTGTTGTTTGTCGGAATGTTTCTTAAGGCTTCCTTCAACTTAGAGTATTTTGAATATATGAAGCTTCGCTTACATGATCTTGATTTCAAAGATGACCTTAACTCGAATTTCAATCAAATGCATATTTTGACCCAGAATTCAGTGTGACTTGAATTTGGGATTTGTGAAAGGAGACGGATGTAAGATACTCTCAATATGTACTTAGTGTTTTTTTACTCGAGTTTTGAATTATTCACATGATCTATTAACAATGAAGGATTTGATCATTGATGGATTTTTGTCTTCCTTTGAATGAACATTCTCTTGAGATTGTTTGAGAACGAAAATCTTGAAAACTCTATTAGAGTGAGAAGTTCATCTTGAAAGTCTTTTCAACGAGCCATGCCAATTTGAGGATCAATTAGGACTTTGTTTTTTGTTGTAACGTCGGGTAAGGGATAATATGTACGGCTAGGTTTTCTAAGGACGAGCATCCAATAGCCTTAATTTGCACGTGGAATTGTTCCATTCTCTTCTTTGATGACATTGCTTTTTTTTTCTTCTTTGAGCCCGGAGTTGATAGATTCAAGGTCATTCTTGCCAATTGCTGGTTTTCTCCCATAGATATTCTTGATCTTTTTAGATCTGATTTTTGCATTTTGACGTAGACCCCTTCGAGTTTTGACCGTACATGATTTTTTATTTTTGGTCGCAACTCTCCTTTAGGTTTTGACTATGTCAGATTTTGTTTTTTTGTTCCATTTTGCCACAGTCCCCTCTCGGGTTTTGACTATGTTGGATTTTTCATTTTTTCTGTAGTCTCCTTTCGGGTTTTGACTATACCAGATTTTTTTTGTTGAAGAGATTACATTTTCAAGTTTAAAAACAACAAATTCTTCTTTGTCTTATTCCGCACAAATGTGAGCGTATACAGCGCTTTTGATAAGAGAGAATTTTGAGGAGATGAGATTCAGAATCCCCTTTTGCTTTTACGTGCAGGAGAATACGGTCATTTTGATCATCATTTGTATTTTTGTGATGATTTGATCTTTTTGCTTTTGCCGCCCTTAACTAAGGGAAGGACCACAATCGAATAAGGAGAAAGATGCTTTTTTAAGAAGAGAAAATTTCGAGGAGATAAAATTTGGATATCCCCCTTTTGCTTTGGTGTGTAGGAGAGAGATGACCATTTTGATATATGTATTTTTTTAAAGATTTGACTTTGCTTTCGCCGCCTTTGACTAAGGAAAAGAATACAATAGAATGGAGAAAGAATGCGTTTTTGCTCAATTTATTTGGAATAATGGCAACAAGAAAATGTCTTTACTAAAATGAAATCACAATTACTTTTTTTGGAGTATGTTGTACATCATGCGTAGTAGCGCTTGAATTCCTTTCTGTCTATTTCTGGGAGAAACCACATTGACTTTTTCTTTTGCCACATCTTGAATAGGGTTTACTTGATTAAGTTCCCTTCTTGAAAACATTTGGACTCACGTTCTTGTTGGAGCTTTTGGAGTGATAAATAGTCGTCATTCTTTTCTTGTCTAAAAGGAAAAAGTAGTTATGGCGAGCGTTTACCCGTTCTGTACAATCGAATATTCTTCTGAAAGTTGTATGCTTGTCAAACCTTTGCTTGTCCTGGAGTCCTTTGGCTTAATGAAACAAATGGTTAAAGGCTCAAACTGGAAAACTAGGATTTTATAGTAAAATGAAACGATCAGGTCTAAAATATCAAAGATCGCCTAAAATCCTTTACTCGTCCTGGCATGTTTTGTTTTTAAGACTTCCAAGATGTTGTTCGACTTATTCAGGAAGAATTGAAGATTTTTTTGGTTGTTCATAGAAGCATGTCATCTTGAGATGTAGAATAACTCTCTTTAAAGGATCGCAAGCTCAAAAACTCACTCGAATTTTTATGTGGGCGACATATCACTCTGAGTTGTGGAATAACCCTCTACAAAAGAAGAATTGGTTCGAGACTCATCGAGGTTTGATGTCTCCATTTATTTTTCGGGATTTTCGAATCATGACTACCTTTTTAGTCGAAATCATGTAAGCATAGTTAAAATGTGTGTGAGTTTTTTCCTGAGTCGTGAATGTCATAAGAATGTTCGACGAAAGTTAGCATATAGAAACTCAAATACTAAGACATATTTTGAAATAACCTAACTCATGTGTATTTGCTCAAACAAAATTCTTTAGAAATTTTTGTCTTTCGATTCATAAAGAAACAGATTCGTAATTATTTATTTTTGTGTGGGTGGAAAGTCAACTACCCTATACCTCGACCAAATATGAGGATTTTACACTATTTCTGGGATTCGCTTAATTCCCCATAATTTGTTTTTTTACAAAGAAGGTAGAGACTCTTGCGAAGCAATACATAGCTCTACCTTCGATTCAGCCATGAGAGGTTACTCTTAAAAACCATTATCCTGTCTTCACGATTTCAGCATGTGTTTTCTTTTCCAGGTAGCATTATAAAGCTTTACCATTAAGGGATGAAAACCCAATCACTTACTTAGTATGAGACAGTTGGTGAAATATTATGGTGTGACCATTAGAGGTTGATCATTACCTTATAAACCTGACTTTTATGCCCTCCACTACTTTCAACAGGAAATAAAGATCAAATTTGTGATAGCTTTACTTGGGTGACTGGGCCATGTAATCTAATGAGCAGTAAAGACATGGGCCTAAGTAAAAAAAACTGAGGGGTTTATGTCATATTTCTTATTATTATGATTTGATGTTTGAAACTTTTTCTAATTAATCCGTCATTAGGATAGGCCCTCCCTGAAATGGGCTTGTTGTGGATTGAATAATGGTCCCGAAAGGATCAATCATATTGCATGTCCTTTTATTCTTTTTCTTCTTTCAAAACCGTGATAACTCCCTGATGGTTTGGGAGTGATCTGGTGGTCACATTAGGTGCTGTCTTGGCATCCTCTAAATTGATTACCTCAGCATCAATCAGATCTTGCACTTTGTTCTTTAGACTTCGACAGATTTCTGTTTCATGTCCTGGTTGGCCAGAACGGTATACACTTCGTTTATTTATTTGGAAATCTGAAGGAAGAGGATTGGGTGTGGGTCTTGCAGGAACAGGAGCCAAATGACCTGAGGCAAGTAGACATTGGAATGCTTCTGTCATAGATGTGGCTAATGGAGTGAAATTTTAGTTTTGTCGATTCTGTTGAGGAATTGATACTGGGTTTCGAGGAAAGGTATTTTGTGGTGTTGGAGGTTGATATGGCATTGGAGAAAATGGATAATATGGTGGTGGCATATATGATCTAGAATGGTTTTGCTGATAGGTTTTTATGGGTGTTTGGATTTTTGGATGAGAGTGAGATGGTGCATTATTGGGATGAAAAAGAAATTCTTGAAATGGATTGGGAGATAAGGGGACTGTCCCAGTCTTAGATGGTGGAAAATTTGCCTCTGCCCCAGTATACGGTTGGGGTATGGGTAGAGAGATGGAAGATTGTAATTGGATTAGTTGGTTTAGCAGAGCTTGGTTCATGATTTTGAGTTCTTGGTTTTCTTTCTGGATGGCCTCATGTTCGTCCCAAGACACGGTTCCAGGCTTGCTACAGCAGTATGCGCAGTTTTGTATCCCTGTCATTGCTTGTGCTACCGATCAGGTGATTCTTCTAGACAAGAGCTGGAAATCTACCGGATGCTCCATACTTCCACCTATATGTCAATACTAAATTCAGATTAGTAACTTAGGAAAAGACTTTGGGGATTGTGGTGATATATGGACTTTCTTTGTTTATCCTTTAAAACACATTATCAGACGTAGCCTTCTAATGATATTTCAAATGATAAACCTTTCTTTGGAAAATGGTGAATAGAAAGTCCATAGTCTGATTTTACCACAATCCCCAAAGAGGTCAGTTGTTTTTGGAAAAAGTTTTTGTGGTGCATTAACAAAATGCAAGTAAGGACTTCCTTCAGTATGCATTGTCTCCTATTAAAATAATAGCAGGGTTTTGGCTTTTGACACTTTTCGGGCTTTTCTACATGCATATGAGGCTGTGCAGGGTTAAGGCTTAAGGTTCCCAAATCTTTAGACCTCCGTCCCCATGAGGGTAACCATCTTTGAGTCGGTGATTTGGTTGGGGTGCCCTTTTCCACGACGATAACCATAATCGCGAGGCTTACTTCAGGCCCCCGGGGGTAAATAGGTATCATCCATTCGGCACGGTCATGACCTCCGATTCGAATGAGTAATGATGCAAATAATGTATGAAAAACTTGCAATGTAGATAAAATGAAATATATATATATATATATATTGAAAAAGGGAAGGGAGTCCTTAACAAATATAGACATGAACAAATATTTAGCAAGCAATTTTTTTGTTTTTGCCACGTTAGCTCTTTTTTTTGTAGTGCAACCTGTATTATTCTTGAAAATATCACACCAAATTGGATATTAGTAATGGGTCGAGAGAATGATTTGAATTTTGGTTAAAGGTTAATTTTGAAAAATTTCGAAGCTGAAATCCTCTTAAAAAAGTCCCCAATGGAATCGCCAGCTGTCGTGCCCCAAAAATTTTCCGGTCTTCCCCTACCTTCTTCCTACGACGACGAGCATAAGGGAGATTGTGTGCAAGGAGGAATTTCCATAACCTATTTTTTTTTTTGGCTTGAATGCGACGGGTTTTGATATAAAAGGGACAGCTGGATTGTTTAACTTTAAAATGTCAAATAAATAACAAATTGCAATTGCCGAAACAATATACATTTTATTATTAATCTATTTTTCGGAGTCGCCACCTGGCATAGAATTATGGTGTGCCAAGTCACCAGTTTTGAAAAGGTTTAGTCTGCGAAATTCCAAAGTTTCAGGTTCGGGGATTTACTGTTATGAGTAGGGAAGGTGTTAGGCACCCTACATCGCCCTTTCGGTACTTCATTTTTCAAATCAACCTTTATTAACCAAATTTAAAACATTTTCTCATCCAAGAGAACAGAATATTTCTAAGAAGTGAGTTTATTTGTTTTTGTGATTTTCTATAAACGGACAGAACTTTGACGTGTTTTGTTTATTTTCTCTTTTTCTTGAAATCTCGAAGGAATAATGAATGACCCGGCAAAATGTCGATTCATAAATTATTTCCCAATTTAGATCACGAAGGTTACTTAGTTTCGTCGGTGATCTAAATCAAGAGATGTGGATATTTTTGTATATTTTCATTTTTGGGTTTGAAATCTCAAAGGAATAATAAATGATCAGGTCGGGGCCGACTCATAAATGTTTTCCCGATTTAAATCACGAAGGTTACTAAATTTCGCCGGTGATCTAAATCAAGAGATTTTGTTTTTATTGTTTGTTTTTATTTTTGGTTTGAAATCTCAAAGGAATAATAGATGATCCGGTCGGGGTCGACTCATAAACTATTTTCCGATTCAAATCATGAAGGTTACTAGACTTCGCCGGTGATCTAAATCAAGAGATTTTGCTATTTTTGTTTGTTTTTATTTTTTGGTTTGAAATCTCAAAGGAATAATAGATGATCCGGTCGGGGCCGACTCATAAATTATTTCCCGATTCAAATCACGAAGGTTACTAGATTTCTCCGGTGATCTAAATCAAGAGATTTTGCTAGTTTTGCTTGTTTTCATTTTTGGTTTGAAATCTCAAAAGAATAATAGATGATCCGGTCGAAGCCGACTCATAAATTATTTTTCGATTCAAATCATGAAGGTTACTAAATTCGCCGGTGATCTAAATCAAGAGATTTAAATGTTTTGTTTATTTTTCGTTTTTGGTTTGAAATCTTAAAGGAATAATAGATGATCTGGTCGGGGCCGACTCATGAATTATTTCCGAAGGTTACTAAATTCGCCGGTAATCTAAGTCAAGAGATTTGAATATTTTGTTTATATTTTTGACATTGATTTTGAAAAGAAAGAAGGGATATTCGAAAAAGGGTACGAACAGAAATGGGATGTATGAATGTAAATATAAGCATAATAGAATAGATAAGTATATATAGGGGCATCGTGTTGGCATGGCCGAACAGAACGATGTTACATATAATAGTGTGCCGGAAGGACCGGGCTTTGATAGATTTATTTTTATAAATTCAAACAATGATTAGTCGGCTTGTCGGTCGCAGCCATGCATTAGCCAAATAATCATTTGAACGAGTTTGTAAATACCAATGTAAAGAAGAATCGGCTTACAAGGTATCATTGTGTGATTTATACAGCCAGTCGGTGTATAGCCAACTCAGGTACGATGTATCTCCACTTGAAATTGAATAACCCATTCTTCGTAATGAGAAATCGATCTTTTAAGGCATCAACGTATGACTTGTATAGCCGGTCGGTATGTAACCAACTCAGGCTTGATGTGCTGCCACTTGAAATTTAGAAGATCGACTTTCAAAAGATAACTGATTCTATGAACATTTATATGATGAAGAAATTGATCTTTAAGGCATCAACGTGTGATTTATACAGTCGGTCGGTATGTAACAAACTCAGGTCTGGTGCATCTCCACTTGAATTTTTAGAAGATCAATTGTTTCAAAGATAAAAAGAAGAACATTGATATATTGAAGAATCAACCTTTAAGATATCAACGTGTGACTTGTACAGCCGGTCGGTATGTAACCAACTCAGGTCTAATGTGTCGCCACTTGAAATTTAGAAGATTGATTCTTTAATATATAAATGTCAAGATTGATCCTTGAATATTCATAGATTTGATTAAGTAACCACTTTGTTCGTGGTCAATCCTAATGCGAATGTAAAATGAATTTTTGAGAATCGATCTTTCATGACGTCGAAAATTAAATCATCGACAGAACCGATGATCCATTTTCTTCGCCGAGGTCAGAATATAAAGGAGATTACATCGCTGCGATTAAGAAAAAATGTATTCGTATACCTTGACGGAATAACAATTGATGGAGGATAAATTTGCCGATTTCGTTTCGTATGATTATAATAACGTATAGTATTCGGGCACCGCCCCTACTAATATGAGATTATAATCCCGAAGCGATGACCGAGACTTTCCCAAAATGAAGTGAGAACTTCTGTACAATAATTTAAAATGTAAAATTTAAGAAAGAGATGGATGGTTTGACAGAGTTTCGGCAGTGGTTCGGTTAGTCTTTAGGGTTTTCGGTTTATCGGAAAGGGTTTTGCTTAAGATTTCGATTTGGGTTTTGATGAATTGGACTTTTGGTTTTTGGAATATGTATGTGAGGACTGATTTAGAAAGGTTTTGGATGGATGGAAATGGCTAGGATGATTTTTAGGAGAGTTTAGATATGATTTAAGCTAGGTAGGATGATTTTTGAAAGTAGCAAAGGTATTCTGTTCGGAACAGATTGTTGAGAGAACACTTGCACAGGGGTTTAATACTTCTGGATCACTCTCCAATGGCCAAGGAGTGGCCTCCTTATATAAGAAGTTGTCGCACCTATAGGCGTGACAGTGATGTCAGCATTGAACAGCTCCCTTTGGCTGGGAGCTGGAGTGGTTTGATCCACTCATGGCTGGATTTGGATGGCCTGATTCGGATGCTGGACAGCCTTTCCCTATTTTAGGGAGGATTTTCTTTTATAATTTTCTTTTATTTCCAAAAATACATATTTTGTATTGCTTTGTACCGGAAGTCTCCGAATTGCCTGCTTTGTAGCGTCCCGGGTCCCTTTGCTGAGAAAACTGATGTCGCCACAATTTTTATTGGCTCGAATAATGAATTTTAAAATTTTTGCCGCTGAAATCGGATAACGTTTCTAATATCGCTTGTTTCCCGGTCCATTTGCTTTAAACAAAATCTTGCGGTTTTCTCTCGTTTCACTGATGTGAGATAATTCGCCGAAACTGACCCGTAGTAAATCTTTTTTCTTTTTGTCAAGACTCCATGAAAAATCGGTTTGCACATTTTCGATGCCGACTCGTCATTCCTTGACACTCTAAATGAAATAGCATTCGGATCCCACTAAATTCCGTATGTTCACCCGATGATGTTGGTGATTATGCAGACTTCTCAGCAATGAATTTACTGTCGAATTTCCATTGAGGACTTGAATTTTGGATCTTCGTGCAAATTTCGGTCGATTCCGGTTTGAAATGCATGCTATCTGTTGGCTTCTTCGGCGTCTGTTTACTGTTTGTCGCGAACTGTACACCGTATTGAAAATCTGTCTCCGGGTAAATGTTCCTCGTCATTTTACTGACATTTGTTCATCGATAAGTCATTTGAACCTATTGCCGGAGTTTCTTGTGAGAAGGCTCGAGCACTTCGAAAATGCGTTTTGATCTGTTTTGAGTCCGGTTTGACCGGCTCGGGGGTCGATTTGATCCATTCCGGCTTTGACTTGGTTGACTTCGGAAATACGTGAATGATCCATCGCATGTGCTAGAGGTAGAACCATTAGAGTTGCATGAAGATTTATCGTACAAGGAGAGTCCGGTGAAGATTTTAGATCGCAAAGAGCAAGTGTTACGTTCCAAGGTGATTCTTTTGGTCAAGATTCTATGGAAAATTTATGGATTTGAGGAACCGACGTGGGAGATTGAGGTTACAATGCGGGAAAAACATCCGCACGTATTTCCAGGAATTCTATTTTGCTTATTTTAAATTTCGGGGACGAAATTTTCTAAGGGGGAGAGTTGTAATACCCGTCTATTTTAATTAATAAATTATAAAATGTTTTAACAATTATCAAAAGAGAATTGGAAGGATTATTATACTCCGTGTAAGTATAAACCAAAGGGGTAATTAATGGGTTGAATTATATAAAATATACTTAAAAGATAATAAGTATATTATAAGTATGAATAATGGCACACAAGGGTAAATTCATGGATTTGTGGAGGGGTAAGGAAGTAAAAGAGATTAAAAATCTTCATTAGGTTTGATTAGGAGGTTGTGTATTCTCTCATTTGTCTAATAAGGGTGCTTAAGAGAATAAAGAGATGAGAGGCTAAGGGGATTTGTGAAGATCAAGAAATTGAAGCTCTAGGAGGGAAGATTGGCAGAAGAAGTCTTCTTCAACCTTGTTCTTAAAGTAATTTTGCACCTATTGATAAAGTTTTTATGTTTATATCATTTTAGAATTAGTCTAAATCGAAGTTTTTAAGGCTAATCTCGTTTTTGGGTTAAATTCCTAGATCTATTCTTTAAAACCTCAAATTATTGGGTTTCGGTTGGGGTTTGATGCTTAGATTTGAATATGTTGGTAGTGGTAATGTTTAGAACACTTGAGGAGGGTTGATTTTGGATGTTGAGGGTGTTGGATAAAAAACGTTTAGAGTTGGATTAACAAAAAAAATTCAGAAAATCGTTTCCTGAACAGGGGGTACCGGTCCGTTGTTCCGTGGGGGATCGGTCCCCGCTGAACAGTTGGTTTGGAAATTTGAGGGGTACCGGTCCCTTGTTAAGTGGGGTACCGGTCCCCGTCGAGCAGTTATTTTGGGAAGTTGACGGGTACCGGTCTCTTGTAATGTCGGGTATCGGTCCCCGCTGTACAGTGGGGTGACCAAGAGGACGGGTACTAGTCCCTTGTATCGTGGGGTACCGGTCCCCGTTGGGTTTTTCTGGCAGATTTTGCTAACTTCTCGGAGTGTTCGGATATGAACTTTGGATGTATTTGGGAGATATTAGGGTCTATTTGGAGACTCTAATAAGCTATTTAAATAGTTATATATTCAGTTGGTAATCAATAAAAAATCAAACCGTATCGAATGTTGGTTTAATTTAATGATTTTGTTATTCCTTGTCAAACTATATACCAACGTGGACTAAAATTTATAGTTGTTTGATAGGGATGCTCGAGGAGGGCATTGAGGTCTCGCTCAAAGGAAAGGAGAAGGTTCTTTAATTGTACATTTGCAAGTATTTATTTAATCGTTGTTGTTGCATTGGAAAATATAATGCATGTTGAGTTATATTATGAAGAATGAGATGCATTGTTGGTCTCTATGTACTCGATGCAATGGACAACCAAGAGGGGGGTGAATTGGTTTATTAAATAAAATGCCCAAATAAAAATTTCTTTCCAAGTTAAGACAAATTTATCCAAATTAGTGCGAAAGACTTAACTATTCAAAGTGTGATGAATATCACAAGTTCAAATACCAATCTAATTAAAGCACCAAGTGAATCCCTTTCATTACACCTCAGGTTTTTGGGGGACTAGTCCCAAGAGGTCGAGGTTTCCGGTTTTCAAGTGGTTCTAAATAACTAGATTAATAAAGAGACTTGGATCATAGAATTCCAAGTACTATGAATAGTAGAGTGAAAGTGTAATGTTTGCTCAAAATGTAAGGGAAAGGAAAATAAAGAAGTAAAGGCAAATGACACAAGGATTTATAGTGGTTCGGTTAGGGATTGTCCAAGTCCCTAACTTTACATCCACTTCTCTTACCAATAAGTAAGAGTTCTACTAATTTTACCTTTACAACTTTCGGGTAGTTGTCAAACCCTTACACAAGTGAGCAACTTCCCAAGACTTCTTAAACCTTTGTGATGAGCTTCTTCCCAAGGCGGCTCCCACCTTCTTGATGAGCTACTTCAATGGAGGCTCCCTCCTTTCTTTGATGAGCTACTTCTCAAGGCGGCTCCCACCTTCTTTGCAAGCTTCAAGTCTCCTCCAAGCCTTGAACTTGACTTCAACCTTTGATCTTTAAATCTTGTTGCAAGCTTGAATCTTCAAGTCTTGACTTCTAATGTAAGCACAAATGTACAAGAAATATATTATGGAAGACAACCCCTTCCACAAGGTAAAACTAAAGCTCAATGCTCAATAAGATGATTACAATGAAGATTGTGAGCTCTCTCTAATTTAGTACAAGTGTAGGAACCATAAACTCTCTACTAGAAAATCTATACAAGGTGAGATATGAGAGATAGAGAGTTTTTAGAGAGAATTAGAGAGAAAGAGTGAGACATAGATGTTAACAAAGTTTGGACATAGTCTCAACAAGTTTCTAGGACCCCAAGGGTCCAATTTATAAGCTCCAACCAAAAACTAGCAATTTATGACCGTTTGGTGGCATTGTTGTAAATAAATGTAACTTTTAAATTGAAAAATAGCATTTTTACAAAGGCCGGTAGGGGATCGTTAGGCAACCGGTATGCCGGCCGGCATACCAGCCGGTATGCCGGTTAGTGCAAATTTTCGGCCATTTGTAAAGAGAAAGCCTACTGTCCGAAAATGACCAAATCCGGTACGGGACCGGTATGTCGGCCGGCATACCGCCCGGTGTACCGGTTATGGTACCGTTTAAGGTTTGAGGGCACAAATCAATTCCAAATTGGATGAGGCTTGACCCCTTGGATAGATAATTCGATTCTCTAGATTTTTCATTAAGAAAACAACTTGGAAAAAATGTAAAGATTAAAATGACTTTTTAAGAGCATCATTTTCCAAGTATTTTCTAAAAATATTTTAAGTTCGAAATAGAGAATCAAATATTCTATAAGCATGCAAGGGTCTAAGAAGTGTTTAGAAGGATTGTCAAATATTGAAAACAATAATCCTTAGCCTCAAACGAATGTCATTAAGATCCTTAAACAATTAATTATTTAAGCATTGAAAATAATTCAAAGGAACATCAAATGACTTTTAACTAGTCCAAAGAGGATTTAGAAGGATTTAAACCTTGAAGATCAATCTCTTGGACTTTAAATACATGAATGATATAGAAATTAAGTTTTAATACAAATTCCTTGCTTTAAATAAGTGTTTGAATATTTTAAATCATAATTCAAGGAATTAGAAAATCATTTTATAAATACTATATTTGTGTAAATAATGCACCATCAAAACTTAGGGTCAACATGCATGTTATGAGATGTGAAAGCATGATATACATATATGTATTATGCATTGCCTGTGTGGGACGTGTGGCGTTATTGGCAACCTGAGTAAGTCCAATTGTTGGCAACCTGAGTAAGACCAACGGCTGCGCGGGGCGTGTCACGCCCCGTATTTTCAAACCAAATTTTTTTTTTGAAATGCAGTTTAAATAATAAACAGGGGAATACAACTACTTGCTATCCAGGTGCATTCAGTTGAGTTTCTCATTACATCACAGTACAGTACGAAGTAGAACTACAACAAAGTAGAGAGAGCGAAAGTGAAGTGCAAGTACAAGTTTACTACAATGGCTACTGTGAACAGAAAGAACTACAAGTACTGCGTAAAGGAACTGTAACTAAAAGTACTACAACTGAAGTACAACGTAAGAAAAGTACAACTGAAACTAAAGAGCAGGCAGGAAGAAAACCAAAGCCAAACTGCTAAGCTCCTGAAAATCCAGCAACTGACTCAGCTCCAAGCTCGTCTAGTCCTGCAACACAGACTAGAAAAGGAAAAAAAGAGGGTTTGAGCATACCACGGCTCAGTGAGAAAATCCCTAACTACTACCAAGCATGCACATGTGGTGCGTGCCTACTTGTCCACAAACAAAGTACGAAAATAGTAAAGAGACTAAAGTGCACGTAGTGTAAGCCGAACTCAGGGCAACAGTAACGTAGGCGTATCGCCAACAAAGTGTGTCTAACCAACACCGTAACCTCAAGCGAGTACAAAGGGGATACAACATCCCAAGTCTAACCGAAATGCCATCTACTCGCAGATCTTCCTACCTTACAACTATGGTACAACAACCCAAAGGATCTACTGAGGGTTCCAAACCAATACCGTGCTAACATATACAACTCGAACTCACGTTGCGAACCATGCCTACTATCCTTATCGTTAAGTGTTGGATTCATATATCTTACTAGATATTTGATATATTCCTTTCTTTGCTTTTTCTTTAACTTATCTCGATTGGTTCGAAGGCACGCAAATAATATCTTAACTGCACCATTTCAATTAGTCCGAAGCACGCGACTAATATTTTAACTGTATTATCTCAATTTGTCCGAAAGCACGCGACTAATATTTTAACTGTATTATTTCCATTGGTCCGAAAACACGCGACTAATATTTTAATTGTATTATTTCCATTAGTCCGAAAGCACGCGACTAATATCTTATCTGTATTATTTCAATTAGTCCGAAGCACGCGACTAATATTTTAATTTATACAACCTTGATAGGGTTGGTCCGGCATGGTGGCTCCGGTAACACACCATCCTTCCATTCCATCATTCCCCAAGTAACGTTGGGAGGGCTACGCTACCCCCATTGTGCACAATGTCGCGGATGGAGCGACCATCCCGCATTCCGAAAAATCACGCGAATGCCTTGACATTACGAAAAATCACGCGAATGTCGTATGTTATAAATTCCCTATCATTGTTGCCAATAACACCATTCCAAAAAATCACGCGAATGGGTTTACTTTCAAAACTACACCATTCCGAAAATCACGCGAATGGGTTTTCTTTAAAATTACACCATTCCGAAAAATCACGCGAACGGGTTTTCTTCATCATTTCAAATTTTCTTCTTAAGTGATAGGTTCAAGATTTGCCACGAGTAGCCCTTGTGGGACACATCCTCATATTTAACGTTCATTTATAACATTTAACCACTTACGTAAATTTCTTCAATAACTAACTCCACCTTGGTAAATCCAAGGGAGACAACCAAGTCCGACAATACCATGTGTTGAACGCGCATCCAAGACTTCCAACTTT
>NMUG010003192.1:0-15069 GCA_002855965.1 Monotropa hypopitys
AGCTAGACGGTCGGTCTTCGGGATGGGTAGACAATTCAGAGCCATGGTGATGGACGGTCGGGTTATAACCACGTCGAAGCGTACGCCTGCCGGAGCCATGGTGATGGATGAATTGTCCAGAGCCGTAGGGTGGTCGGCAGGTTATAACCACGTCGAAGTGTGCACCTGCCGGAGCCACAGTCTTCATTGCAGCAACCCGGCAAAGCCAGACGGTCGGTCTTCGGGATGGGTAGACAATTCAGAGCCATGGTGATGGATGGTCGGGTTATAACCACGTCGAAGCGTGCGCCTGCCGGAGCCACAGTGTTATGTCCTGAAAAGCAATGAAGAACACAAAGAAGGGAAGACAAAAAGAGCATTTCATTGGATAATAAAAAGAGAAACGCATTATAGTATGGGGGGATCCGTTTGGAATTCGCCGGATCAAGGGATCATGGGGATAATCTCTTCACACTGGTTTGCCTGGCATGCATTGGGTCTGGCGGCCGGTGTCCTGCGCCGGTCGATCCACTTGTCAAGATGGCCCTGTCGGACCAGATGCTCCAGGTAGGCTTTGAAAGGCAGGCAGGAGGTTGTGAAGTGTCCCCTTTCTCGGTGGTAAGAGCAGTAGGCCTTCCCATTGGGGTGTCTTTCTCCCAGCTTGTGATCCGGCTCTCTGAAGAATGGTTCATCCCTGATCAGTCGGAGGACGATGTAGATTGGCTCTGTGAAAACCGTGGTCTCCGCCACGTAGTCCTCCGGTTTGGGGGCCTTCCTATCCCTTGTTTTTACCATGTTGACTTGCCTCCGGTTGTGCTGGGCGGGGGCAGGTCGTGCTTGAGGCGATCGGATAGAGGCACGCTCGGCCAGAAGATCCTCCAATTGACAAAACTTGTCAATCATCTGCATCAGGTCATCCATGTTCTCCGCAGGATGGAGCATGAGCTCCCGGAGCATGGGGCTTTCAGATTCCAAGCCCATCTTGAAGGAGGAAGTGGCGACTCCCTAATCACAGTTCTAGATGTCGTTGTAAAGCTCCCAGTAGTGGTCGGCATATTGCCGGAGAGTCTTGTCCGGTCGCTTCCGGAGGCTGATCAGAGAGTCAACCTCTTTTTTCTGCTTGCCGCTTGTGACGAAGCGGGCAAGGAAGGTCCTCTCCAGATCTCTGAAGCTTCGGATTGACCGGGGAGGAAGCTTGTTGAACCAGAGTGAGCCCAGGGTGCCAAGGCTCGTAGGGAAGACTTTGCACAGGACGGCATTGCTTGAAGAGTAAAGAGCCATTATCTGTCGGTAGTAGATGAGGTGGGTGTAGGCATCGGTCTTTGGATCATACCTGGTGAATTTGGGCAAGCTGAAACCAGGAGGAAGGATGGCCGAGTCGATGGTTCGGGAGAAGGGGGAAGACTGAGCTGCTCTAGACGAGCATCGACAGCCTGAAGGGCCTGCCCGTAGGGATGCTCGGCATGGTAGTCCCTTCGGTGGTGCCGATGCTCCCTTTGGTCGTCGTCAGAAATCGGAGAGCGGTGTCGGTGCCTTTCTTCCCGGTCGCGACGGCGCTCCTCCCTTTGCTGACTGGAGTCCTCTGTCTCTGGCCAGAATTCTTGCGGGCGGACCTCAACGAACTCCCCTCCTTCGTAAATGTAAAGAGGGACAGACTCATGATGCTTTGGGTGCCTGTTGTTTCCATCCGAGTGGTCCGCCTGACGCTCTTTTCCTTCGGCCACTCCCTTTCCTTTGCGCTCCCTGTCTTCCCTTGATTTGCGCCTCCTCCGCTGCTGTCCTGAGGATCGTGAGGCGGAATCGGCGACGTTGGTGACCCGGGCCACCTGTTCCCAAAGCTTGGCGATCTCCGCGTATCTTTCTTTCAGCATCCAGTCCACGGCCGCAGCGTAGACCGATCCTAGCTCCGGCGTAAGGCCGGTCGGAGAGGAGAAGAGCCCCATGGAAACATGCTGCGGGGGAGGCGGGGCCGGACCGATGGGAAGGGAAGGGGCTTGTCCCCCCGGTGTAGCGTTTCCGTCTTCCATGAGATCAGCTAGAGAAGAGGGCAGACAACTGATTCCCACTGATACTTGTGTTGGGTCCCACTGTGAACGCCAATTGTGGTAACATGTTTCTGCCGAAGGGGTCTCTGCGGCTGCTGAGCGTTCGGATTTGGGGAGTCGGTTCCAACCGATGACTTGTGTGGTCCCTATGGGTCCTCCTGCTTGGCTCCTGCGATACAAAGGTGAGTGCTCGCCGGTGGGGTTTTACCAACGGGGCCTCCGATGCTTAAGTTTGCAACTATTTTGGGAAGATAAAGCAAGAACGAAGGAGGCCGGACGGTAGCGGTCGGGGATCAGAGATCAGGATCCCCTGAACAGTACCCACGGGGGGGTATTTATAGGAAGATGTTGGCTTGGGGCTCACGAATATTGTGTGGGTCGCAAGTCGAGGGCCCAAGGGTGGGCCTGGACGGTTGATGGATCGGGTTGAACCGTACAGACGGGGCATCTCGGTCGGATCCCCACGATAGTGACAGGAGGATAGTCCTCTGGATGGTCCGGTTCGTTCGGCAATAAGCCGCGAGCGGCGGCAAAATGTCACCGAAGGGTGCTTGTCCGGACATTGGCGGGCCCTTCGGCCCGGGCACCTTATGGGCGGTGCCTTTGCACTTGGTTCTGTGATGAGTTTTTTAATGTGAACCCTTTAGTCCGGACGGGAACGAGTCGCGAGCTGCAAACAGGGTGCCGAAGGGACCTGTCCGGACGCTGACGGTTGGACACGCTGCGGGACCCTCCGGTTTGGATGGTCCGTATGGCCGACTCGTAGGTGATAAGTTTCTGTGACAGTTTTCTCCCCAGGGCGTGGGTCCGGTCACCACAGTCATGAAATGCAATCCACACAAACTATGGTTATTTAATCGACCCTACGTACACACGCACACACATACTCAATAGGAGTTAAGAATTTATCCACCGGAGCATCGCCGGAGTAGTAGCCAGAAAAGCATCCTCTGCACCGCCGCGATCCAAACCCACGACCGCGTAGCTCTCGAAGCACTCGTCAACGTTGATAAAGAACAAAACTCTATTGCTTGAAGTTGGAGGAGACCCAAAAATCCAAAACTTGGCAGGTGACTTCAATCCATGGCTTGTCGGGAAGCCCTCGTAGAGGAGAATAATGTTTCTCCTTGGAAAATCTTGATCCAAGCCTTGGAAGGCCATTAATTTGTAGAGAGAATGGAGAGAGGGAATTCCCATGGAGGTAGAGAGAGGGAATGTCAGAAAAATGGGGAAAGATGACCCCAAATTGTGCAAACAATCATATATATAGCCCCCCCCCCCTTACCTGAAATGACCAAACTGTCCTTAATTAGCCAATTCTGGGCTCTGTGCACCGGTGCAACCCCTCTCTACACCGGTGCAAACCTACACTGGAATCCAACAGAATACTTTTGCACCGGTGAAACTATCCTCTACACCGATGCAAACTTGCTCCAAAAGCAACAGTGAGTTTGTGTACCGGTGTAGCTATTCCTTGCACCGATGCAAACTCTCAAGAACCTCCTGCACCGGTGCAAACTCACCTTACACCAATGCAAACTTAATCCAAACACAACAGTAGGTTCCAAAAAAAAACCTGCACCGATGCAAACTCACTTTGCACCGGTGTAAACTCCTCCTGATGCTAAAATTCAAGCCAAACTCTCTCGGGACTTCCCCGAGACACTCCAAATTAAACATGAACCATATGGATAAGCCAAGAAGGAGTCTAACACGAATTATAATCGTTCCTAAACTCCAAGGAAGTCATCCTATAATTTATTAATCGATTAGAATGACGAATTTAATTTCCGGAAACGTATTTAAAAAAATACGGGTCGTTACATCTCATACCCCTTAAAAGCATTGCGTTCTCGAAATTAAGTATGGAAAAGATGGGGAATAAAAACCAACGGGACCAACGAGTTTACTTCTCAAAAATTTACTCGGAATCAAAATATGCCTTCGCAACAAACGTCTCAACAGTAAGACTACCACAAGCGTAGGATTGAGTCCAACCAAAATGCATGGCTTCGATACGGTCGTTCGGATGCTCAATCAAACATGAGTACCACTTTGATTCAACCTCCAATGATTATTCCATAAAGTTAACCAAGGATAGAGACGCAAAGGTTCCAACCGAGGAACACCAAACTTGAGAAAACCCACATGTCATACAAAAGAATAAAAGAGACAACTTCCGATAAGGTATGGACACGCCGACACAAAAAAAATTTACCAAATCTATAAGTGACGGAGAATCCCATAGGGGATTAATCTCCTCAAGAGAAAGAGACCAACAATCGTCTTACAACAACATTTACAACGAGGAACAAAGTGGTTCTACAAACTCGCACGCAAGTAATTTGAGCGTCGTCATCTACTGCAAGCCAACAATCACACTACGGGTACCCCGATACATGAGGATACGCTAAAAACACGCCGACACGCCAAGGACACGCCGAAGATACGCTTTAAAACCGTTTGCACGAATGCTTGGCAATTTATAAATAGTGAGGATATGTCATCGCACCAACACCCACAGACTAACCAAAAATAAATACAACGCATGAATATGCTCCAAACTCTCGAGCCAAAGAATACACCACACCAAACACGCATCCTAGTGTGGTAACCGTATAACCTTGGTGATTTGTTTTGAGACGCCCCGGCCGGTAGCTCTTCTCAAACCAATTCACTACGTCAAACGTATATCACATAACCAAGAAAGTAATCACGCACCCACGCACGCCAAAATGTGCAAGTGCAAAGCCCAAACAACATGGTATGGCGATAAACTCGCGCCAAGTCTAGACCACAATATGTATTCGTACCCAACTTTCCCACGATAAATCGAACACGCTTTTCTTTGGTCCACGAACTTCCTTCCAACGATCAACACAACGTTCAATGCAATGTATAATGAACGGAAACAAAAAAAAATCTAATTCCACTAGGATCTCGCAACCAAAATTTGGGACTACAAAATTTGAGCCAAGGAAGCAACAACACTAGAGCGACAAATATCAAACACTCAATCCTCCAAACAAGAGGAATTTCCATCGGAACCAAAATGAGACGAGATCAATAAACGTCACCCACTAGAAGATCGGAACAAAACAACACACTACATGGGTGATGCGTAACTTGAGACATAACTCGAATGAGATACCACCAAGAACTTGTTGGGGTTCTATTACACCTCATACAATAAGCAAGTTAAATGGACGCCATCCAAGAGTCAACAAGTCTCACAACTAGTCGCAAGATAAGCACAACAAAAGTAACGTCATAAGAAGAACATCGATCCAAGGCTCAAGAACACCAACAAGCGGAAGATTTGCCTATGACACCGTTGATTCATGAGCAAATTTAAAATAAGATTCGCAAGCCGAATTCATCGTTCTACACTTAGAATCCCCACGAGCCAAGTGGCTCAGGTACAAGATTTAATAATCGGTAGTAGATTGGAAACCAACACATCATCCAAAGCCACCGCTCAAACTATATTCGCAATGTCACACGGAAAAGAGTGGAGAAAGAGTTTCTTCTTCAGAGGTTATTTCAAATCATAGGAATATTTCTTCATACCATCGCAATCGTACTCCCACCACGCTTCCACTGCGCTACTCTGATGCCAATACTAACAATTTCGAATGCATGGAGGGTCTCACGAATCTTAAAGAGCCAAGGGTTGGCCTCAATCGGATCATCTAATGAGAAACTATGAAGATGATCACGGCACGCACACACACATTCCTAAATCGACTAGGTCGTCGAGCACAAATACATCTAAGGACAACGCACGACCACCGGATATAGGACTTTATACGGCCAACCTAACCACTTTCACCACAATACAAAAACATTTAGTCAAAGACGAATGTGTCCCGAATCGCACCTTAAGCCAACGGTTAGCACAAAATAACTCTAACACTTCAATTTAGACTTACGGCTAACAAAACTAAGGTGATCTTACAAAGATTTTTGGCCAATGGGTCATATCCCTTAAAGAGAAGTATCCCAAAAATCTCGGTGACACCTCAAAGTTCTTCACAAGACTACGGAAAGACTTAAACTCAAACGTATCGATATGCCTAAATCCCGATAGCCTCAAGGGAACTCACGCCCTAACAACAGGAAAATAGCCAATTCTTTCAAACTTGAGAGACCCCGATAAGGAATTTCAACACCAACGATGACCAAGTCACAAGAGACTGAACATACCATGCTGCTAAAGCCAAAATTTACCTCTCCAAACCACAAGACAAGGAACGAGTACAATAAGTATACAACCGTCATGATAAGATGAGGGAAAACACCGACGACGAAACTAACGGTAGTCTACATCTCAAATCCACAGACGAAGGACTAGAGCGACATGTCACTACGATCAAGATTCCACCTCCCGACCAACGGGGCAAGGAACAATGCAGAGATTTCCAAACGACACCGATGGTTCCTTCCTCCATACAAAATCCAAAACGGTTACAAATGATTTATTCTCGCAAAGAGATATGACCGACGGGTCATACCCTTAAAGAAAAACACTAGGAAATCTCGGTAATGCTTCAAGATTTCTACCAGATTAGAAAAGGAAACACTTGCTCGAATGGACCATAAGGCCTATTTCACCAACAACCACACGAGTGATAATACCTCAACATGGAAAAACAACCAACTTTGAAACAAAAGTGCTCCAAGAGATATCACTACTCATCAAACCAAAGCCAAGGTCGCCAAGATCTCAATACAAAGTGCTGATAAGACCCAAGTTCCGCCTTAGTAACGGCAAGACAAAGGATAACCTCAACGACAATCTCGTATGCTTCCACAAATCTCGTCTTACCACAAACCACAACCTCAACTCTAACGAAATAGAGGAGCCTGAGACCAACCAATAACCGCAAAGGTACACCATGGTTACTAGGAACAAGATACAAGAGCACCTAGACACCGCAAGGCAACTAGGCTTGTCACGAAAGATCAATACTCAACTTCCAAGGGATGGAGAAACTCAACATTCGTGGAAGGAGACAAAACATGCAAGACACCTCAAGGACACAAGGCCATGATGTGATAGAGCACATCAGGCACACAGACACAACCGAAGAACAATGTAATGACCAAGAGAACCCATGGAGACTAAGTGTCTCCCCATGGCTCTAAGGTATTCGAACCGAAAGCTCTGATACCAAGTTGTCACGCCCCGAATTTTCAAACTATTTTTTCTTTGAAATACAGTTTTAAATCATAAACAATGGGATACAACTACTTTCCATTCAGATACAGTCAGTTGACTTTAACATTACATCACAGAGCAGTATAAAAGAAGGGTACAAGAACTATGCACAGCGGAAGAAGTAAAGTACAATATCTAACTACAACTGAAGTACTAAAACTGAAGTACAACAATAGGAAAGTACAACTGAACTACTCTGTGTAAGAAGGACAACTGCAACTGAAATACTCCAACTGAAACTATAACAGTCAAACCCAAAAAAATCAAGTTGCTGACTTCAGCTCCAAGCCACCAAGTCCGTCTAGCCCTGCAATATAGACTAGAAAAAGTAAAAGAAAGAGGGTCTGAGCAAACCATGGCTCAGTGAAAAAACCCTTAACTACTACCAAGCATGCACATGTGGTGCGTGCCTACGTGTCCACAAGTAAGGTACTAGAACAGTAAAGAGACCAAAGTGCACGTAGTGTAAACCTAGCTCAAGGCAACAGTAACATAGGCATATCGCCAACAAAATGTGTATAACCAAAACCGTAATGTCAAAGGAGTACAAAGGGTACCACACTCCAAGTCCAACCAAAGCAACCCCTAATCTCAATTCGACCAACCTTACTACTGAGGTACAAGAACTCTAAGGATCAACTAAGGATCCCAAACCAACGCACAGCTAAGATATCCAACACTAGATTACCTTACGTAATTCGCTAACTACCGCTACTATTTTGTATCAGATTCATATACCATATCCGTTCTCTACAATGTGACTCCAACTAGTCAACATAAATAGAATTATCCAAGGGACAACTAGACCAAGTGTCCGCATAAGTACGCATATGTCATTTCACTTCATAGTTGGGTACAATGAGCATGAGTTACTCTTTCTTTCATTTGTTCCACAAGAGATATAGTGCCGGAATCCTAGCCAAGGTATTCCATCTTATAAAGTATCGCTGAAATCCTAACCAAGGTATTCCATAATATAAAGTATAGCCGGAATCCTAACCAAGGTATTCCATCATATAAGTATCGTCGGAATTTAAATGTCACACCGACCCCAAACACAATCCAAGGTTCACATGGGAATTTTATCGAACACTAGGCGACCCTAAACTCCAATGGCCACCAATCAATCGTACAAGTCACCAAAACACAAGTCATCCCTTTCACGAGAAATTTCATCGAACACGCGATGCTCATATTAACCCCTAGTGATGTTTAGACTCAATTGATCATAATACAATCATAGGGCCCCATCAATTGGACTTACGAGCCCCTTGGGTATTACATCGAACACCTAGTGGACACAAGATCACCACTCAATTCCACTATAATAAAACCCTAGGTCATGAAATGCAATCCAAACAAACTATGGTTATTTAATCGACCCTACGTACACACACACACATACTCAATAGGAGTTAAGAATTTACCCACCAGAGCATCGTCGGAGTAGTCGCCGGAAAAGCATCCTCTGTACCGCCGCGATCCAAACCCACCACCACATAGCTCTCGAAGCGCTCGTCAACGTTGATGAAGAACAAAACTCCATTGCTTGAAGTTGGAGGAGACCCAAAAATCCAAAACTTGGTGGGTGACTTCAATCCATGGCTTGTCGGGAAGCCCTCGTCGAGGAGAATAACGTTCCACCTTGGAAAATCTTGATCCAAGCCTTGGAAGGCCATTAATTTGTAGAGAGAAGGGAGAGAGGGGGTTCCCATGGAGGTAGAGAGAGAGGCTAGGTCAGAAAAATGGGGGAAGATAACCCCAAATCGTGCAAACAATCATATATATAGCCCCCTACCTGAAATGACCAAACTATCCTTAATGAGCCAATTCTGGGCTCTGTGCACCGGTGCAACCCCTCTCTGCACCGGTGCAAACCTATACTGGAATCCAACAAAAGACTTTTGCACCGGTGCAACTATCCTCTACACCGATGCAAAGTTGCTCCAAAAGCAACAGTGAGTTTGTGCACCGGTGCAACTATTCCTTGCACCGATGCAAACTCTCAAGAACCTCCTGCACCGGTGCAAACTCACCTTGCACTGATGCAAACTTAATCCGGACACAACAATAGGTTCCAAAAACCCTCTGCACCGATGCAACTCACTTTGCATCGGTGCAAACTCCTCCTGATGCTAAAATTCAAGCCAAACTCTCCTAGGACTTCCCCGAGACACTCCGAATTAAACACGAACCATATGGATAAGCCGAGAAGGAGTCTAACACCGAATTATAATTGTTTCTAAACTCCAAGGAAGCCGTCCTAGAATTTATTAATCGATTAGAATGACGAATTTAATTTCTGGAAACGTATTTAAAAAAATACGGGTCGTTGTAGTTCCATAGTTGATGCCAAGAAGGATGCGCGGAGGTTGGCTAGAGTTGAAGATCCGGGATTAGTTGATGAAGATGCGGGTGCCATTTCATGGGAGTAGTTTGTTTCTACCTTCGAGGATCAGTACTTCCTAGAGTCTTTTCATGAGCAGTTGAGGATGCAATTCGAGTTGTTGCAGTAGGGTGACATGACGGTCTCTCAGTATGCGATCAAGTTTCAGTCCTTGTCCCGATTTGCTCCAGAGTTGGTCAGTTCAGAGGATCGCAAGTGTAATAGTTTCGAGCGGGGTCTTTGACTCTCCATCCAGAGACTCATCGCTGGGCAGTGTATTTGTTCATTTGCCACTATGTTGGATCGTGCCAGGGCTATTGAGCTTATTTGCAAGGAAGAAGAGAAAGAAGTCAGAGTGTGGGAACCTCGTCGGCAGCCTTTTGTTTCAAATTCTACATCTTTTTCAGGTAGTATCGGGACGAAGCGGCATAGAGATCATTCTCTTTCTCGGAGTCAGTAGGGTTCTCAGTCCATCGTCAGTGTTGGTGTTGCAGGAGAGCTTTCCAAGAGCCATATTGTTTGTCATCATTGCAATCAGAAAGGGCATTATCGTTCTCAGTGTCCCCAGGTTACTTGCTTCGAGTGTAGTTAGTCAGGGCATGTGGGAAGAATTTGCCCACAGAGGAGCAGCAGGCAAGGAGAGATGTCAGTTGGGCGTCACTCATCGGTTGGGCCAAGGGTTGAGCGGCTCCAACAAGGGAGTCAGAATCAGCAGTCTCGTCATCAGTCGTTCTCACCCAGTCCTCAGTTTGAGACAGGAACCAGTTCTAGAGGTGCAAGTTGGGATTCGATTCATAGAGGCAAGCAACCAGAGGAGTGGATGACTCAGGGCAGAGTCTACGCGATTGCTACGGCGGATCCTCAGCCGCCGGTTTCTCCGTCTTAGTAGAC
The DNA here is from genome assembly GCA_002855965.1 of Monotropa hypopitys. Classification (NCBI taxonomy): domain Eukaryota; kingdom Viridiplantae; phylum Streptophyta; class Magnoliopsida; order Ericales; family Ericaceae; genus Monotropa; species Monotropa hypopitys. The sequence goes on from NMUG010003192.1 coordinate 10,523, forward strand.
CCATTTCAGGTTTGTTGTTCTAGTTGTATGGTGCGTAGATGGGATTGACATCCCTTGTTGTGTTTTGTTGGTTGCGTTGTGACCTTAGCTTGGCGCTATGTGTTCTTATTTTAATGATTGGTCCTTTCCGTGGATGTCGTTTGTAATGACCCTCTTGGTTGAGACTTTCATTACCTAGTTGGGATGTTTCTTGTTGCAAGTTTCATATTCTCATACTTCATATATTGATGTCGTGATGATTTGAGTTGTGATCTCACTTTCGTTTGAATTGTGGATGAGTTGTATTGGTTCTCTTGTGCCACCTTGTTCTTGTGATGGCCAAGTTTGATGTTTACTCTCTACTTATTCGAATGCTATGTCTTTCGGGACCATTCTTGTCTTCTTAAAAATCCACATCCTTGTGCCCTAAGCATTGGGTAGATTGTTAGATATATTAGGAACGAGTAATCGAGTCGGTTATTCTTACACCATCGGTGTGGAATCGACCGGGTGTGTGTGTGCTTCCTTTGATTGTGTGGTATAAAGATGACCCTAAGACTTAGGTTGAGAATAGTGTCCGGTCGACACCTCTCAAACTTGAATTTTAGTGGTCACTTGATTATCGCATTGGGTGTGTGTGGGGATGTGTGTGGGGATGTGTGTGTACCCGTGGGTAGGGTGACAAAATTGCAAAACGTGTGCATGCGAGTTTTTAGAATCATAGTAGAGAGTTGACGATTATAAATCCGATTCATTTCTCGTTATGAACATCGTTGTGAGACAATCATTGATTTCTTGTTCTTCAGGAGACAAATCCCTTGTGGGATCCTCCGTCCCTTGTGCCTTTGGCGGAGTTAATTCTTGTGTCGGCGTGTCCCTTTCGTGTCGGCGTGTCCACACCTTACCGGGAGTTATCCCTTTTATTCTTTTGCATGGCACACGGGTTTTACTCAAGTTTGGTGTTCCTTGGTTGTGATCTTTGCACCTCTAACCTTGGTCAATTTCGAGTACAAAATTCTTTTAAGGTGGTTGAGGTGTAACGACCCGTATTTTCTAAATATGTTTTCGGAATTTAAATTACACTTTAAATTGATTTGTGGATCTTGATATTCTTTTATCTCAAAATCTTATTACGATTTTGAGGTGGTTGACTCCATAATATTGTAGAGAATTCGATTACGAATCCAATGCATCTTGAATCGAGTCAATCGGAGATCGGACGAAGAAGTTATGACCGAACTACTCTCAGAGGTCACATTTTTTAGATTTTATCAAAAACCCTTATAGAGACCGGTCCCCTTAGCCGTTGCAGACCGGTCAGGATTGAGTAGTGAGTTCTCGTACCAGCGTGCGACCGGTCCCCCGAGCCGCTGCAGACCGGTCGAGATATTTCAGTAGGCACAATTGTTTGGAAGAGACCAGTCCCCCGAGCCGCTGCAGACCGGTCTCCTAGTGTGAAAATCCAGTCTGAATGTTTTAATGAGGGGCATTTATGTCCTTTCGCGTGGGATCTATATATATCATTGTGCCCACGATTTTGATCATCTTCCCCACAATTTTGCCCTAACCCTTCTCTCTCTACCTCCATGGGAGTTCTCTCTACCTTCTCTCTAGAATCTCTCCCCCAAGCTCAAATGAAGTTGAGGCTTTGAGAAACGTCGACCACCTCGCCGAGCTCTCTCCATTGACGTGCATAGTTCACGCCGTTGTCAAGACACTCTCACCTAGAGTTTTCTCCAATGGCTAGTCTTGAGGTAAATATGTTTCTATCTTTTGTTGGTGTGGTTGTGTTAGGCCACTAAATTGATTTACAAGATTAAAATCAAAGATTTTCTATAAAACCCATGTTTTGAAAATCATGAAGAAATCATGTTTGATCAAATGAAATTGGAATCATCCTTGCATTGGAATTGGTAGTTCTTGGTGGATGTGAGGATATGTGAGTGTCAATTTGATGTCTAGGACTTGTATTTAAATTATTGGATATTGATGGAAATTAGGGGTTTTTGTCCCAGGAGTCTAATTGATGGAATTGATAGGTGATCTTGTGCTCCCTAGATTTTTGATACAATGCCCGAGGGGCTTACGAGTATGATTCATGGTTTCGTAGGATTGTTAAGTCTTGGTTAGGCCCTTGTGTGTGGCCTTGGACTTATGGGTGATAAGTTGGATGATTAAATAGGTGTCCTTGGTGACTAGGACCCTTGGGTGCACTTGTGCACTCTAGGTGTTTGGTGAAACGCCGTAGTAAATGGAGTTGAGTATCGATGTGTGAACTTGTCACACTTAGCTTGGGAACTCGTCCCTATGAGGTTGGTGACCTTAGATTGGGTTGGTTGGATGGCTAGAGATATGCTATATGTGTTGATGTGTGAATTCGTCACACCTATGTGGGAACTCGTCCCCTTGAAGTGAATTCGTCACTAGTGTTGGGAAATTCGTTCCCTTAGATTGAATTCGTCAATCTCATCAATTCACCTATTAAACAACCAACCAAAATAATATGATTGTGGATGTGTGGGATGATAGATCAATTCGTGATCTCCGGGTCAATTCGTGATCCTCGGACTAATTCGTGGTCATTCGCGTGTGGGGTTGGTTCTTGAATTCGTTTAGATAACCCGAATCAATTCGTGATTCCTTCGTGAGCCAGTCGGTCCTTGAATTCGTTAAGGCGACTATAAATCGATCCTGGGCTTAATGGTTTTAAAGTGGTTTTCGAAACATAGTCCATGTTGGGGTAAGTCGGTCCTTGTTTGTAGGAAGTTCGAGACTCGTGTGACTCTTTCAAAGTATAGTCCACGTTTGGGGTAGGCCGGTCCTTATTTAGTGAGGCGGTTCGAGAATCGTGCGACTCATTTTCAAAGTTGTGTTAAGCCGGAATTCAAACAAACTAATCAACAAGATAAATCATTTCACCAATGTGTACCTATATAGATATGTATATAGAGGAAACGATAGGATAGTCGATATGCGACGCAGTTTGGTGGATTGCGGGTATGAGCTAAGTCGTGGAATTAGCTAGGGGACTCAATGTGATGTTTGGCTTGGTGTGCCATAGTTGATAACGGTTTTGCTATGTGAGTTGCACTCTTGGGTGTTCTTCTCCAGAGGATTGTGGTAGTGGTGCTACGTGGTTATGGCATGGTTAAGGTTAAGACTCTTAGTCTTTCAGTTCGTTCTAGTGTACGTGGTCTAGTTGCGTGGAAAAAAGGGGTACTTGGTAAAGGGAGTGTTTTGACTTGTATTGTTGTTGGTCTTGAGTAAGAGTGAATGGTTGGGTTACCTCTTAGTGTACTTGTGTAGATGAGAGACTTGGTTAGACTTGTGAGTCTTGATTTCGGATACTGATTTGATTACGGTATTTGGAATTGTGTGAGTGATGGCATGCTTGGGATTGCATCATAGGGATTCACACCACTTGCACATGTCACCATAATTACATTTACACTTGATAGACGCATATTTACTGGGTCTTTATGACTCAACCTTCTTTTTATAGTTTTATGCAGGTTTGCATGGTTTGGTAGCGTGTAGCGGGGAGTTGGAGTTGGCTTGCTCTACCTTCATTTCAGTGAGAAGCATTTTATTGTATTTCATTCATGTATCATTGTAATAAATCTCATTTCCCCTTTTTCTTGTTGTTGGATTTTATTTCAAATGTAAAGACCTTGTATGTATTTCAATTTCAAGGAAAGTTCCATGTAAAGGATTTATAAAGAAATGTGTTTGACTATTCACGGCCCTTTGTAATGTGGTTTTGTTAATATGGTTTTATAATCAATCATTCTTATAGTCCATTTCAAAAAAATATGGTTTGAAAATCTGGGGCGTGACAATGCATAATAAAACGAGCTGCCAAACACCCAAAATTAAAAATCATAAAATAAAAAATACAAAAACAATGAGACCAAACACCTCCTTTAGCCTAGCTACTCTTCTAACGCAGTATGCATGGTAGTATGCTCACCGCTAAAATTGGATTTGTCATATATATTTTAATATTGTAAGCATTATCATATTTTTTTGGCAGCACCCTTTGACTAAGAATGACTTATTTGTATAAGTTACTTTAATGGCCAAGGCTCCCATAACAAAAGTAATGGTTATTCCTTTCAGACTTATGTCTAGGACATTTAATTAAACACGACAAGAGGTCCCTGTAGTGTGGTATAACACCCTTGAAATTTTGCAATATATTTTTTTTTTGAAGTAAGGCATTGAGCAATAATGAATAAAACACTAGTCATGACATGAACCATTCCCACAAAATAAAGTCATCACACAACCATGTCAAGCATATGAGTTTAAAGAAGTTCATCGGGTGTTAATTATTACAAACCATGAAGTCTTGAAAATAAACTAAAAGAAAGCAAAATGGATCAAGGATCCCTCCTTGAATCATGCTTTGGTGCTCCATGCCTCAATCAAAATACGCTTGATTCCCGTCAAGCTATGCCATTGGCTTCTTACCTATAAAAGAGAGGGTTAGGCACAACCGCCTAGTAGGAAAATCCCCAACAAAAGGTATATATGATTGCAATGTACAAAATGAGATAAATGCATGC
>NMUG010003193.1:0-15067 GCA_002855965.1 Monotropa hypopitys
TACAAAAGTGTACTGATCATCACAAAAATTTAAATTTTTCTTTCTTTTTTTGAAAAAATAGTTTCCAATTTGTTTTTAAAAAAACCTTAATTTTTAAGATAATTAATCAAATTTTAAAGTTCATAATATGTTAATAATGCTAATTTTCTTTTAGAATTAATATTGAGGTACATTTAATTATTAGAATTAATATTGAGGTATATTAAATACATATAAAAATATTTATTATGATAAATCCGAAATGATACCAAGATATACTCCAGTACCAATATGTAATATCCTAGTCCAAAATGGTACGTTGATCGATACGAGATTGATAACTTTGATACATTTTGGGGTGTCTGCCTTTCGTCACCATAGAACAATCAAGAGCGATGGGCTAGTCGTCTGAACTAGCTGCACATAACACAAATGTTAGGCTATCGGTCATTGTCATCGGTGGCTCCTCCGATGACTAATTTAGAATGAAATTATAGAAAGAGAAATAAATTTTGAAAGAGTATAGACCAGTTAGGAATCACTTACCTCTCTCTCTCAGAACCTCCTATGTATTTATAGTGATCTCAGCGTGTGGTCTGTATGTGCTTCGATGCACGTCAAATAATGGTCTGATACCATGGAAAAGTGCACTTGACATAGGCAGCTGACATGCAAGTGGCTTGGGCTATAACACTCCCAAATTTTGAGATTTTTTTTTTGAGAAGTATTAAATAGGTAAGAGTATCCAAATAAAAGGGGTAAGGTACTATCTACCACACACACGCACACACACTAATCATCGCATTATTTATTACATGAATGCTTGCACTACTCTGATACAAATAAAAGAGGCGAATAGGTTTGTATAACACAACCCTGTACAACAATGCCCAGCTAAAAGAAAAGGCCAAAATATGATTTTATAGATTAATCCTGTACAAGGTGGCTAATAGAAAAGAAGTACTATACAATAAAAGAAGAGCAACCTATCACTACAGTCCGGTCCAGCCTCACGTCCTGCGAAGGATCCAGCGGCTCCAAGTAAAAGGGATAAGTCCTACAAAAGTAGAGGGTCAGGCACAACCACCTGGTAGAGATAATCTATCTCCAAACATCTATACTATTGGGGTGCAAGTGAGTGACAGTGCAAGAAATGTAAATGATGCAATGCAATGGATCTCATTATATAAAAACAGTTACTTTGTTTCCAATATCTTACTCTCGACTCATCGTAAGGTAAAAGCAGTAAAGGTAGTAAAACTAGCGTCTGACCAAGACTCGGGAAAGAGAGGTGAAACTAACATTTTCTAAACACTTGTCTAGGCAAGACCAAAAAGAGAAAGTGTCCAAGTACCACGTCCGACACAGTTTAAACGACTCATTTTATTACTTTTAAAATATTGGTTTCTAGTATACCAATTTCCAACAATTTCTAAGGAAATTGGTTTATAACATACCAATTCCTTAAACTATCAAAGTGACTCGTTTTCGTCATTCCAAACGTATTTCAAGTATTCCAATTTACTTTTCGCACCTTTTATACAATAAGGGCAATATCAAATAACATATTGAGTTTCGGTTGATTCCGAGATAGTGGGGATCAGCCACTAACCGAAAATTCCAAAAATTCCCCAACACGTTGGGAGGGTCCTGCAAACTCCCATTGCGTAATGTCGTGAGTGCTCTAAGTAGCCACTCAAGGTACCAAAATTCGGCTACCCGAATATAATAGCCAACTTAAGATCCCGAATTCGATCACTATTCAAATGAAGGCCAACGGCCAAATTCCAACTAAGTGACAATGTTCCAACGTATCAAAATACGCCAATTTCCAACAACGTGAATACTTTCAGAATTTCTTCCAAAACGTTCCTTTTCTTTCCAAAATGTTCCATTCGTTCGCAAAATAGTCATTTCGTTCGATTTATAACAAAAACGTGTCAAAACACCGTTTTAAACCACAAACTAACCAAGAGTGTCCAAACAAGTCAATATCCCCAATTTGGTTTAATAAAACGACGACACACTCTTTATATAAATTGGGGCTTTTCACAATCAATTTAGAAATCGAACGACCAACCACCTAGGGATTAAGTAAGAACCATAGACGATAACCATAAGTGACCAACTAACTCGAACGACAACACTTGAACGGTAATTCAATGAATACTTGCAAACCGACTAATTTAATTATGACGCGAGGGAGAAGAAAGAATACCGATACTATAAACGAGAGGGATAGAAGAACTCTACCTCAATTGGAATTTCTGCGACAATCGTCGGCAAGGGATTTGTTAGAAATTTCGGCAGCAACCTGCCCAAAATAGGAAAACCGCACTAAGGCGCCAACAACAACAACAGTAGGAATCTATCGCCACACCTCCTACAAACATAAATCAACGATTGACTCGACGACAATTAAACAGGGAACGAGATATACCTGCCGATGCGACCACTAGCGGTGGTCAAGGCCCTGACAGTCGCGCATCATTGATTCCCGTCGCTCGCTTGGGCTGGTGCCTACAGAACCCAACAAATAGTCACTGATCGACGGCAAACGAATTAGAACACTGAAAAGATGAAAACATAGGCTTACCCACTGATGCGACGCTTCGGTCGTCGTGCGACACTGCTCGCCCATCCTTCACTGTACCCACGCAATCCACGTCGCACCTCGACACCTATCAGTCGCTGACACTGAACATCCATCAGTCCCCCTTTGCCTGCATCGTCGCCGACCCACCAATCACCGCACCTCGCCGCAACCATCAACCCACCACCCGACGCCGCCACTCCGCAACCACAGCCCACTCGTCGCCACTACCGTCACCACCACAGCCACCGCACACACAGCTCACGTGCGGGTGTGTGCGCGAAGAGGGAAGGAGAGGGGAGTGAGATTGAGAGATGAGGGAGAGGAGAGAGGAGAAACCGAGAGTGGAGGAAGGAGGGAGGTTGAGAGAGTGACAGCTGAGAGGGGGAAGAGATCGAGAGAGGGAGAGAGAGGCGGAGGGTGGCGCACGTAGGAGGGAGAGGGAGAAGGGTTGTCAAAAGAGGAGAGGGGGAAAGGGGATGCGCCGACGCCGGAGAAGGGGAGGGAGAGGGCCGGCGGGGTGAGGGGGAAGGGAAGGGGTGGCGGCTGTAGGGTTCGGGTTGGGGGGAGGGGAGTTCGGGGGAGGAAGATGAGTTTGGGGAAGGGGCTCCCGAACTCTCTTCTCTTTATAATATATTTTTTTGATTTTATATTATAAATTAAATACTTAATTGATTTAAATTAAAACCAAAGCTTGCAACGATTTTCGAACGACCCCCGAGGAACAAAACGCAACCCGAATTCCACCACAACGGCTTGCCCGTGCCCGTGCCCAAAACACAAAACCTCACAAACCAAGACTTCCCTCACTCAGATAGGACCGGTAAAATAAAATATGGGATGTGGGGAACCGAACGACAATAAAATTCAATCCCAAAAAAAGAGATTTAATTAATTAATTTTTTTTTGAACGAAGGGAAAAATAACTAGAATTTCCGGACTGTGACAAACTACCCTCCTTACAAAAATTTCGTTCTCGAAATTTCCAAGGTAGAAGAACTGAAACACAATACCACGAGGAGAACGACGCCCAAACACACCAAACACTTGAATGGGTTCGCAAAGAGAACCGACAACAATGACAAGGAGGTTTTTGTCACGCCCCAGATTTTCAAACCATTTTTTTGAAATGATTAAAAGAATGGTTATAAGTAAAACCACTGTGCGAGGATAATTCTTACCCTTGCAAGATTACTGACTTTTAGTTGACTTTGACCGATCTGCTGTTTCGCCTATATCCTTTCTGCTGATGTTCCCGCTTCACAAGAGTGTTCTACAACCACAAAGGTTAGATGACCCCCTAGCCAAGTGGCTCGAAGGCCCTCCGATGATCAAGTCAGTCCCGGTAAGAGAAAAAATTAATCCTAATCGAAAGAAATGAGAGTGCTGAGTAGGAATATAGGTAGAGTTTTGTTACCAGAAGAATCCAATCCCTGTAAATGTAGAAATCGAGCCCTTTTATACTTGCTGATTTCCTCCATTAATGTGCCGCTTCCCTTCTTAACTCCTCATTAAAGAAGGAAAACTGAATAGAGACAGTTGTCTCTTCATCTCCTGCCCATTTAACTTCTCAGTCCCTTCGTTTTCTACCATTCAATCTTCTGCTCAATTACATAGGTCTAGATTCACGGTCTCATAGCAGTTGGTGTGTGTAATACTTAATGTCTTGCCCATTAACTATTACATGTACACACCGCCCATGCTCTGCCGAGCTCCACACTATCCCTCACTACTGATGCCGCCGCACTGGGCCAAGCCTAATCCATAGTTTAGGAAACACACTTCTCCATGGTTCACTAGACACCGAGATGCCACACGAAATGCCTACACCTCCATGTCGTATTCCCAAGATGTCCTCCCATTGGGCCTGACCTAATCTAAGGAATTACATGGGGGTGAGACTCTTATTAGGCCTTATCTCTGTACATTCTAACCCATGATTGACTCCGTAAATACATATGGCTAATCTCTTCAGGATCTACCTACACTTGTCCCTTTATAGAGAAGCTATGCCATTAGGATGTTCAGCCTTCATTAGCCAAACCTAATCCTAACACTTATACCCTCTATGGATATGCAGTAGGCCAGACCCTTAGGAATCCATAATGTATACCACGATGCCATGTATCCGCGATGCCATGTATCCGCGATGCAATATCCGCGCTACTCTTATGCCATGCCGCAGTGCCATACTTCATAATTAGTTCCACTCGTCTAATCATATTTTCAGCATCGGGAATCCAAATCCACGTGCCACGTGGCTAATCCAAATTTACCCTACCACAATTGCTCCCCAACTTTGACTACTTCATCCGTGCTACAGAAGTAGTCAAAGATCCCCGTGCTACCAATATGTCGTCGCATCACTAATTATTGCTTAATAACCGTCATTTGTCCCCAGACATCAATCATCATTTCTCATAAATGTTGTGGGACCCAGACACAATTACTTATGTTGATTGCACGCCAGACGAGGTAGGGCTATCGATTCCCTCAAAGCCCATCAAACTTGGCGCGAAAAACCTCTTGGTCTCTCAGAACATTCCTTCATCAATATTCCCCTTTAAATACAAACTTCATCTCTTAACAGCAGACTCTTCGATACTTCTCTCCCCTGAGCGCCTGTAAGTCGCCTTCCTCCTTTACTCTTCATCTTCCTCACTGAATCTTCTTCAAACTATGGGCATATTCAAGCACAGAGTCAATAACTCTGCAAAGATGGCCCACTTCCAGGAATTCTATAACATTCCTGATGATGTGGCCACTGAACTGGCCCCTCCCAACTACAAATTTGAAAACTTAGACAAAAACACTCTGGTCCTTCCTTTGATAAACATCTTCGAGGCTGGGATCAGATTTTCACTCGAGCCCCTTTTTAGAGAATTTTGCAGTTATACATGGATTACTCCCAAATAGATGTCCACCAATATGGTGTGCATCATTATGGGGGTCGTTGCCCTAAATCGCATAACTAGTTCCAAAATGACAATCCACGAAGTTCTGTATCACTACACAATAAATATTACCCAGCAAGGAGTCTGGTACTTTAAATGAAGAAATGACAGGGGGAGGCTGGTAGACAACATCCCTGATACTGAAAAAGGAAACGACGATGATCTCCTTATCGTTACGGGCAATTGGGAGTATGCCCCTGGAGAAGAACAAAAATGCTCTTTGCCACGGAAGGACGGATCCCCCTGTCAGTTCCTTTCTCCTTACTATTACCTTTTCACAATCCGGTTTGATTTCTCGAAACTAACTTTCACTTTCTGATAATCTGCAGCATCCAAAAGAATCAACCACAAATCCCTCCACTTCAAAGAATACAACTCTGACGAAGTTAACTGGGCCCTGAACTTCAAAGATTCTCGCGGCATTCCTCTCAATCGCACCATTCATAAACTCTTGGACTACATTCCCCATTACCGTAGATATCGCAGTACCTCACACCCTTCCTTGTCCATCAACCCTGCTCCAGACACAGGTGTTTCATCTCAACCTCCTGGAACCTTGATCAAACAATCAGACACTCCTCTAGATAAGGGCAAAGCGAAAATACTCGAGACAGGAACTTCCAGCCGTACTGCTCCCCCTTCTGAATCTCAGTTCACCCAAGGAATAGAGGAAGGAAATATGACTAGATTTAATCTGTCTGGTGCCTGGGAAAAAATGGCGAGCGGCAGAATTAGATCTCCTCCAGGCCTGAGAACAGCAGCAGCTTCTGCCTTTTCCACATTGCCAACTGCAGCTATTGCTGCAGCAGTTACTTCGGGAACCAGTATCCACCCCACTATATGAGGAAAAACCCTTCCCAAATCTCGACCTGAACAATCCCAATCCACACAGCTTAGCGTTACCATTCCGGCTTCCACGGAACTGACTCCTTCGCTACCAATAGTTGCAACAGTCCCCGTTTCTCATTCTTTTTCTGAACGGTCCAAAGAACCTTCTGATCTTGATGCAAATGCTGACTTTCCTCCCCCCGCCAAGCGGGCCAGGACTGACAGGTCCCGCCGCCCTAGGGAGGATTTTGAGCAGATCAATACATGGACCCCTACCTTGGTGAAAGGATAAAACAACCCCATCCTGACCTCTGATACTATTGCCGACCATTTTACTTCCATAGGATTGGCTAGAGCCGCCCTCCTTCCATCAGACATGGACATGGAAGAATAACGGGCTGTTGTTGACTTATATTCGTCTGCTTGCTTTGGCTCTCTCAAGGTAACCTCCCCTGAACACTGTTCCACCATTTTTTTTATTTGCTTACTATCTCCTTATGTCCGTTTTCTTCTAGGACATTCAATGCGTCACAATTCTGACTACCAGGCTTGCCGAAATGAGATGTACGCTTGATAGGGAGCAGAACATCAACAGTAAGCGTCTTGAAGCCATCCAAAGAAAAAATGATTCCATAAAGTCCTTCACTGATCAATGCGCTGAGCTGGGAGGCAAAGTCCTCAGCCTAGAAGCCAAGGTTGCTCAGGTTCGTCTTGAAGGTGAGGCCAAGCTGAAAATCCAACAAGATCTTCTAGAGAAAACCAACCAGGAAAACCGAGACGATCTAAAGAACAGATTGAATGTCCACCAACAAGAAATGGAGACATGGCATGCCAAATTCAGGAATTGCTCAATTGAGCTTGAAAAAGCACGGAAAGAGATAGCAGAGCTGAAGACAGTCCACCCTCAGGAGCTGAAACAGGTGAGCGAGGAAGGCCATGCATCTGTCTATTCAGTTGGACATGCAGCTGGGAGTCGAGAGACTGGAGAAGAATACATGAAAGAGTTTACTGAGACTCTACCCGGGCTAGAAGACTCCATCTTCACCAGATACTGGGGTGATGCTCTCGATTTCATGGGAGTACCTGCTGACTCTTCCCTCCGCTCTCTAACTCCTGTTCCCTCAGTATTTCTGTACCTAGAATATGATGCACCAGCAACTGGAGAGGCTCAACCGGTGCTGCCAATATCCCAGGACTTGACCATCTCTGCTGTGGCACCCTTGTCTTCTGAGGCACCAGCTGTCATAACTTCCTCTTCTGCCGTAGACGTGCATCCTGAGATTACTGATCTAACCATCCTTCCAATTGGTTCTGAGGCCATTACCATTTTGGATGAAGACGTTCTCATAGTTTCTGATCCACCTCTGGCTGCTACCACAGGGCCATCAACTGAAGTTCCAACCTCTGTAATGCCGGGCACTACTGAAACAACCTGACTTTATCTTCTTTTTATCTACAATCTGGTCTGTAATAACTTAATCTCTGAACTACTGGTATTGACAACTGGTTTGTCAATATCTTTGCCTTTTAACTGATGGGTTAATATGCCGAGCAACTCTGAACACTTTGGAATTTTTGTTAATGTGGATCATGCTTTGTTTTGTTTCTGTCAATTGATCTGTTCACATACTTGTGCTTTTTCTTCTTTTCCTTCAACATGACTGCTAAATCCCATGTGCCGTGCTACTGGGAGTCACAGGGAGCACAGGCTTTTGGGTAATCCCATGTGCCGCAATACCCCTATACACCAACAGCATGAGCTTTTGGGCAATTTTATTACTTAGCACCAAAAACAATTAATTCATATCCCCTAGAGTTTCCTACTCATTTCAATCCTGGGTTGTCTTTGACTTACTTTTTCTCAGACATTACAAGCTGCGGATCAAATCGATCCATAAAAACTTCCTTTCTGATTTAGACCTTAGCTCTCTTGGGACATCAGTCTCTTTTTAAAGCTTTTGGTTCAAAATCTTCAAGGAGTCTTAGTACATATTTTTGAACTAGATTCTTGGGATTTCTCGTCCCCTAAAGAATCTTGATTCAGGAAAATGGTTATGAGTTTTCTCAACCCATTTCCTGCATTCCCTGCTTGGAACCATCCACCAGTTTTGAACCTTGGCCCTCTTGAGATTTCCCATCCCTTTTTAAGGCTTTCAGTTTGGGATCAGTAAAGAACCCATTTTAAGATTTGAGTTCACGTCCTTGGAATATTACATCAAGATCCTTAGCTCGGGAACAATGATCCTGAGCCTTCTCAACCCATTCCAAGCATTCCCTGCCTGGGACCATTGCCCCCAAATGAGTAAGTGAAAACTACTGAAGATTTGACTTTTTCATTTAAAGTCTGATCACAAACAAGAAACATGGCTGCAACAATCGGCGTAACAACTGATCACAATTTTATTAATAGATTTTCACCCCATACAATATCAGATCATTCACTCACTGGAAAAACCTCTTCAGATTTGAAACGTTCCACGTGCGGGGAATAAGAACACTGTTAAGATCTTGCAACTTGTAAGCTCCCCGTCCTGCTATACCAACAACTTTGTAAGGTCCTTCCCAATTTGGCCCCAACTTCCCATCTGCTGGATCTTTTGTGTTTCCCAACACTTTCCTCAAAACTAGATCTCCAACTTTAAATTCCCGAGGTGTTACCCTACGATTATGGAATTTTGTCAACTGGCTCTGGTAGGATGCCAACCTAATCAGAGCCCTTTCCCGCTTTTCTTCTGCCAAATCTAGTTGTACCGCTATAGCTTGATTATTGCCCCCTTGTTCCACCAGTTGAGTTCTGATAGTAGGAATCCCAATTTCTAAGGGAATAACTGCCTCAGAACCATAAGCCAGGGAATAAGGAGTTTCACCTGTAGCACGCCTGGGCGTAGTGCGGTAAGCCCATAGGACCAATGGTAACTCATCAATCTATCCTCCTTTGGCCTTTTCCAGTCTTTTCTTGATTCCATCCAGGACAGTCTTGTTGGAGGCCTCTACTTGTTCATTACTCTACAGGTAGCTCACCGAGGCATAGAAATTCTTTATCTTGTACGTTGAACAGAATTTTTTGAACTTATCTTGGAATTGGGTGCCGTTGTCTGATACAATAGCATATGGTATTCCAAAACGAGTTATTATATTCTTCCAGACGAACTGCTCTACATTGTGCTCTGTGATTTTTGCCATTGGTTCTGCTTCTATCCACTTGGTAAAATAGTCTGTTCCTACCAGGAGGTACTTTTTAGCTCCCCGCGCTGTTGGTAAGGGACCCATGATGTCCAGGCCCCACTGAGCAAAAGGCCATGGGCTCGTAAGTGGCGCTAAATCCATTGAAGGTGTATGGATCATAGGTGAGAACTTCTGACATTTTTCACAGTTTCTGACATACACTTTGGCATCCTCCTGCATGTACGGCCACCAATAGCCTTGGGAAATAGCTTTATGGGCTATTGACCTTCCCCTCGCATGGCTGCCGCACACCCCTTCGTGAATTTCAAATAAAAATTGCTGAACGAGGGAAGGGTGTACACACCGGAGGTAAGGTCCTGTGAACGATTTTCTGTACAGGATTTCTTCTGGGGACAGCCAAAACCTGGCTGCTTTGATTCTAACTCTGTGCGCCTCTTTCTTGTCGTCTGGCAACTGGTTATGCTTGAGATAGGCTGTAATGGGATTCATCCATGATGGGCCCAAATTAAGCTCTTGGACTTCTTCTTGCTCTTGAATCTGAATACTAGGATGGAGAATGGTGTCCACGCTGATAGTGCGGCGAAGCTCTGAGGAGACTGAAGAAGCCAAACATGCTAGAGCATCCGCATGGCTATTTTGCTTGGAAGTAATTTGTACAATCTGGACTTGCTCAAACACTTGCAGCCTCTTCTTCACTTCTGCCACATACAATGCCATTTTGTCATCTTTAGCAGCGTATTCCCCGGACAGTTGATTAACCACCATCTGGCTATCACAATGCACCATTAAATTCTTTGCCCCGCACTACCGAGCACTGCTCAGCCCGGCAAGCATGGCCTCATACTCTGCTTCATTATTTGACGTTTTGAATACCAAACGGATTGAATGTTCCAACACAAGCTCCTCAAGAGATATCAAAACGACACCCACACCTGACCCTTTGTTACAGGCAGATCCATCCACAAAGAGCTTTCACAACTCCTCGGTGGATGGCCTATCGGTGTCTAACTCAGGGTGCGCATTTTCAACTACTGGTTCTTGCCGCTCTGGAATGGTGTTTGAATTTTGCGAAAACTCAGCAACAAAATCCGCCAAAATCTGCCCCTTGATGGCTGTGCGGGGGACATATTCAATGTCATATTCGCCTAATTCGACTGACCATCCAGCAACTCTCCCAGATAGATCTGCTTTTCTTAGGACAGCTCCAATTGGGTGAGTAGTGGGGACTTTGATCGGATGTGCTAAGAAATAATGCTGTAACTTCCGCGATGTCATAACCAGAGCCAAGATTAATTTTTCTAACGGAAGGTACCTCGTTTCTGCATCCAACAAAGTTTTGCTGACATAATAAACTGGGACTTGGTGCCGCTCTGCCTCCTTGATCAATACAACACTCACAGCGTGCTCTGAGACCGTGAGATAAATAGTCAAAGTTTCTCCCTGCTCTGGAGTAGCTATCAATGGCGGCGCAGCTAAATACTTCTTCACTTCCTGGAAAGATGATTCGCAGTCTGCCCCCATTCATACTTGGAATTCTTCTTCAATAGTTGGAAGAATGGTCTGCACTTATCCAAGCTGCGACTAATAAACCGGTTTAGTGCGGCAATCATCACTGTCAGGCGCTGAACCTCCTTCGTCGTTGTGGGGCTTTGAAGAGCTTGCAGAGCGATAATTTGGTCCGGATTGGCTTTTATTCCTCTCCTTGTCACAAGATGTCCCAGAAACTTACCAGAGCTGACTCCAAAGACACACTTTGAAGCGTTAAGCTTCAATTTGAATTGCCTCAAGATTTGGAAAGTTTTACATAAATCGACTAGGTGAGAATTTGCTTGTTTTGACTTCACCACCATATCGTCTATATAAACTTCCATACTTTTGCCAATCAAATCACGGAACATTAATGTCGCGAGTCTTTGATAAGTAGCCCCAGCATTTTTTAAACCAAAAGGCATCACTCGGTAACAGTAAATTCCCAATGGTGTTATAAATGAGGTTTTCTCCTCGTCAGGCTGATACATCGCTATTTGATGGTAGCCTCTATAGGCATTCAAAAAACTCATACGCTTATATCCTGCCGTGGAGTCAACCAATTGATCAATTTTCGACATGGGAAAACTATCCTTAGAACATGCCTTATTCAAACTAGTAAAATCTACACACACACACACGCCAAGTTTCAATTTTTTTTTTACAACAACAGTATTTAAAAGCCATTATGAGTAGTAAACTTCTCGAATTGCATTGGCTTTCATCAATTTGTCAACTTCTTCGAGGACTGCTTCTGCGTGGTGTGCGGCTGATCTTCGCCTTCTTTGCATGACTGGAGGGTGGCATGGATCCACATTAAGATGATGGCATATTACGCTTGGCTCTACCCCAGGCATTTTTGCTGGAGTCCAAGTGAATACGTCAATGTTCTCCTTGAGTACTTTTTCCAACTCTAAGGAATCCTTTTCAGGGAGATCCTCCCCGAGCAGAAAGTACCTATCCTCGTCGGATTCATGCGCGGGTACTTTCCTCAAGTTTTCCACCACACGTGAATTTGGATCCACTCCTACATCTTCGAGGACCGGTTGATCGGGCACCTCAATGGTTTTGACTTGCTCTGCCGTAGGGGTATGTTTGATGGATGCCAGAAAACAATTTTTCGACGATTTCTGGTTACCCCGTATGCTCTCCACCCCTTTTGGTCCAGGGAACTTGAGTACTTGATGATAAGTAGAAGGTATGGGCCCCATCCTGTGAAGCCACGTGCGACCAATAATGGCGTTGTAAGTAGATGGGAGATCCACCACCAAGAACTCCACCTGCTTCGTGACTCTCCCTGCCCGGATGGGAAGCGCTATGGACCCAAGAGGCCAGACTGGAACAGCCGTGAACCCCACCAGCGGGATCTTTGCTTCCTTCAAGTCTCCATGGGTCAACCACATCTTCCTGAATGCCTGCAAATAGAGGATTTCAGTGGAGCTCCCCTGGTCCACCAGTATCCGCTACGTGTCAAACTTATTAATATTGAGTGTTATCACCAGAGCATCGCTGTGCGGATAGGTCACTCCTTCTGAATCCTCCTCTGAAAAGGAAATCTGCGCAGCCTCAGGATTCATCTCTCTCTGTCTTTTCTGTCCCAATTTGAGTACATGCTTCTCTGATGCTTCCCCTCGCTTTTGGGCCCTTGCTAAATCTCTTCTCTGGTGGTCTTCTCCACCGTGTATCATATGTATTGTGCCGGCGGGAGTCAGATCCTCATTTGAATTGTCATCACGCCTTTCCACCCGCCTAGGTCTGTCCACCCGGGCAGGGGTCCGGTCAATGAACTGTTTCAGATGACCTGCCTCTACCAACTCTTCCAGAAATTCCTTGAAATCCTGGCATTGATCCGTCATATGTCCGTACTACTTGTGGAAGCTGCATCTCAAACCTGTAGCCTCCATATCTTTTCGGTTTCCCCTAATCTTTGCAGGCCACCTCCAAAATTCTGCAATACAATAGATCATCACCCTCATAGAGGATGAGAGCCTGTTGGTAATCCTTTAAATGGGCGATGGGGTCCACCTTCCCATCGTATTTGGGGAAGTTGGGGAGGGTGAAACCCCTTGGGATTTTGTACTGAGTAATCTCTTGGGAGAGAGGTGAGAAGGTAATTTGTTGCACGGCGTGCTTCGCAGTGTCCTGGGCAGTTCCCCTGCCCCTGATATGCTCATCAATGTATTTTCTCAAATCAATTATATCCTCCTGGGGTGCTGGCCTACCCTCAGTCTGATCCCTCTGAACTTGTTGCTCCTGCCTCTGATCCCTGCGGCGAGTTATCTGCTCCCTGAGATCTGTGACAGAGGCTGCCGATCTGTCTGGGGTAGCCTCGTTGATGTGACTTCCTGTATGACTTAGGCGTTCACCGGGTTGTTGGGAATCCCTAACCACATGCCTCCATCTTTGAGGTGGTGGTGGATTCCTTCCTCCCCTGTTCACGACCTGGACTCGCCTCTGGCCATTGGGCTCCATTCCCTGGTTCCCAACAGGCTTTGGGCGGTTCTGGACTGCTTGTCTCCCTTGGTCGTTTGATACTTCCACCACCGATGGCGCTGGATTTACCACCTTTGGATTGTGCTGCTGAACCATTCAGTTCATCTGCTCCTCCAGGCGCCTGATAGTTTGGGCATGGGCCTTAACAATGTCCACCAGATCTTCATCACGGATTGATCTGGTTCTCGACCTGGACTGTGAACCCAAGGTCCGGGTCTCACTATCCTCTTCCTCAGAAAATGAACCGCCAGTATTCATGGATACAAGTTCCTCTTCATTAGCCAAACGCCTAGCGTTTGGGACTTCGACTTCTTTGCCCTTGCTGCTGGGATGGCTCGGGCCTCCTCTCCTGGCTCTTTGAAAACGAGAGCGACTCCTAGGCTTCCTTGGAGCCTGGGGAACTAGAGGAGTCACAGAAACCCCTCCGTCTTCTCCAACTCCAGCTTGTTGCACTTCCATTTCATTGTTTCTTCCTTGCGTCATCTTTTTTTAACTGGTACTGATTGCTTTCAAATGTCTTTTCCCACAGACGACGCCAATTGTGCGAGGATAATTCTTACCCTTGCAAGATTACTGACTTTTAGTTGACTTTGACCGATCTGTTGTTTTGCCTATATCCTTTCTGCTGCTGTTCCCGCTTCACAAGAGTGTTCTGCAACCACAAAGGTTAGATGACCCCCTAGCTAAGTGGCTCGAAAGCCCTCCGATGATCAAGTTAGTCCCGGTAAGAGAAAAACTTAATCCTAATCGAAAGAAATGAGAGTACTGAGTAGGAATATAGGCAGAGGTTTGTTACCAGAAGAATCCAGTCCTTGTAAATGTAGAAATCGAGCCCTTTTATACTTGATGATTTCCTACATTAATGTGCCGCTTGCCTTCTTAACTCCTCATTAAAGAAGGAAAACTGAATAGAGACAGTTGTCTCTTCATCTCCTGCCCATTTAACTTCTCAGTCCCTTCGTCTTCTACCATTCAATCTTCTTCTCAATTACATAGGTCTAGATTCACGGCCTCATAGTAGTTGGTGTGTGTAATACTTAATGTCTTATCCATTAACTATTACTTGTACACACCGACCATGCTCTGCCGAGCTCCACACTATCCCGCACTACTGATGCCGCCGCACTGGGCCAAGCCTAATCCATAGTTTAGGAAACACACTTCTCCATGATTCACTAGACACCGAGATGCCACACGAAATGCCTACACCTCCATGCCGTATTCCCAAGATGTCCTGCCCATTGGGCCTGACCTAATCTAAGGAATTACATGGGGTGAGACTCTCATTAGGCCTTATCTCTGTACATTTTAACCCACGATTGACTCCGGAAATACATATGGCTAATCCCTTCAGGATCTACCGACACTTGTCCCTTTATAGAGAAGCTATGCCATTAGGATGTTCAGCCTTCATTGGCCAAACCTAATCCTAACACTCATACCCTCTATGGATATGCAGTAGGCCAGACCCTTAGGAATCCATAATGTATACCGCGATGCCATGTAT
>NMUG010003194.1:0-15063 GCA_002855965.1 Monotropa hypopitys
TTTTTAGAATAAAAGAATGAATAAAATGATTAAAAGAAAATACATAAAATACGAATAATCGATTTAAGTAATAACGTAACTATAATGCATCATGCCACACCATAGCGTAACTAAAGATCGAATTCAATATAACTTATACTCTGTATACTTTTTCCGTATATAATTATAAGAAAATCATAAAAACAAAAGAAAATATCAGAAAAATTGTAGAAAATCCAGAGAACGGAAGATTCGACGATGAACGATCGATGACCGAACTTCATCAAATCTTCGAAGGGTAATCCTAGCAAGGTTAGAAACCTAGTACATCTTGTAGAATAGATTTATATGTGATTAAATGCAATTAATCTAAGTTTTTATGAATTTTTACAAAAGTCAAATCGAACGGATTAAAAGTCGTTTCGATTCGTTTATATATGTTAAAGCATAGATTTTTAAGTATGTATAACATTAGGAACCATTGATTTGTGAAAGGAACGCATATTGGAGGTCAAATCGTTACTTTGGAGTAAGAATTTTGAGGGCCAAACCCGTTGTTCTTCACTGTTCTTGGCGATTTTCCAGCGGGTACCGGTCCCCCATACCGTCGGAGACCGGTCCCTATTAAATTACAAGGGTGAAGGTACCCAGCAGGTACCGGTCCCCCATACCTTCGGGGACCGGTCCCCTTGATCTGGCGGGTACCGGTCTCCCGACCCTCCAGGGACTGGTCCCTCAAGCTAATTTTTGGTGAAAATTTAAGAAAAACCCAGAATAATACCCCGACATTGAGAAAGTGTAAAAAAATGTAAGAATAGCCCAATTAAGCATAAATTTGGGATTTTAAGATAAGAAGAGAGATTTTAAGTTAAGAAATTAATAAGCGAGCAGTTTAAGAAGAATTAATCACAGACTTGCAGTAAATAATTAAATTGTTATTATTTAATTTTCAGGACCTTCTACCAGACCATTCGGACCAGGTGAGTGACAGTAACTAGATTTAAAAGGATTTTCAGGTATGTTTTATTTAAATGTTCGTTTTCCCTGGACTATGTATAAATTTATTAAACTGTTTTGAATATTCCATGGATAAGAATGTAATTGTGAATCTAGTACATGCCGTCATAGAGACAATCCCATGTCCCGGGGGTGATCTAAGGGCACCTAAGAAGTTGGAGGATACTTTAGTTAGTATCTAAAGACCTATAAGAAGTCCGAGGATATTTAACGGATATCCAGGGCCCATAAGAAGCCCTTTCCAGTTACTGAGGCATAATTGGTAACTCACTGTCTGGAACATTCGATTAAGCATCACATGCCTAGCTTAAATCACCGGGGATGCTCGGGAATCGCATTTAGATGGCGTATGATTAAAAAAATAAGAATAAGAATAAGAATAAGATGATGTACAAGAATAAGAATGAGAATAAGAATAAGAGGAAGTATAAGAATAAGTAATAAGGTTTGCCAGATTAATGTCTTTAAGAAGTTAAATACGGGATTCCATTTGGACGCTTTGCAAGAATAAAAGTAAAAATTATATGAATAATAAGAAGATTGATTTATAAGAATGTTTATACAGTTTCTGTAGTATTTTATTAAGAAATAAAGAAGTAAATATTTTCCAAGTTAATGATATTAAGTATAAGAAGTGGTTTAATTAAGAAGTATTTCTTTTCCATGCCATTTAAAATCTTTTGTCTATTTATTATCATTCACACTAGCATTGCTAATGGAAAATCATATTTTTGAGATAATCAAGAAGAATCCCACCAGCCTCAGTTCTAGTAGCCTTCAGATAATGTAAGCAGATAATTTAGTTTAGTTTATCTTTATATTATGATTTCAGTTCTGAGACAGTTTTATAAAATATTATAAATAAGTCGGTATGTGGACCTTCGATGTAAATAAGTGTGTGATGTGTTATAAAGGAACTGTGGTTGTTGTTAGATAATAATATAAGAAATAAGAATATGTCTTTTCTACTGCATTATGCATTTCCATATAAAAGATAATATGTAACAGTTCAGAAATTATTAATATAATTTCCTGTTATTTTAATTATTCTTAGAAATAATTATTTATTTAATTTCATTCAATTTCATTTGAGAAAATTTCTTATTAATTCTTGTAAATTAATATTTCAATTGAAAATCAATTATCATTTGATTTTATGGATTCCCAAGCCTTCTCGAGGTGATTGTTGAGTCACGAGGAGTTTGGTGTGCTCGATAAGGAAATCCAATGTATTTGTGGATGCTCGGGTGATTGCCACGAGTGTTCGGCAATCACATTTCTAGTGATTAAATCCTCCCAAAGTCATCCTATATTTCGATATATATAGTTGGCCCCATCCCAGTGCAATTCGATATGCAAGTTCTGGGTTTGGTCTGGGCATCTTGCATTTCGATATGCAAAGGGGTGCAGATCGAAATGTCCCTTTGTTAATTTCCTCCCGTAAGTCTCTGTTTTATTTTCCTTCTGTCACATTTTGATATACATATGGGGTATATCGAAATACAATCTTCCTAATTTTATATCAAAACGGCTATATTTCGATATGCACATAGGTGCATATCGATATAGAAATCCCTCTGATCCACTTTCCTTAAGCAACATTTCGATATACCCTTTGAGGGTATATCGATATACAGACCCTTCTGGTCTGTTTCCCTCTTAATGCATTTTAATATACCACTATAGGGTACATGTAAATGCGAAGTCTTCGAGGCAAATCTAAACCTATTGGATTACGATATACACCTTGTGTATATTGATATGCAGCTCAGTAAGGGCATTTTCGGGAAGCTTTTTAGAGTTGTATATATACTCTTTTCTTACTCAACTCTACATACAAATCATTCCAAACATAACACCCCGGCCGCACAACCTATCTCTCTCCCTTCGCCTCCCTCTACGCATTGACGGGTATATCTCAAGGGGTTACGTGAAGAACTCTATTTTATAGTTTGGTGTCTTGCTCTTAAAAGGTAGAGTGATTCTCAACCTATGTTCTATATATGTTCTAGGGTTCTCTCCTTCTCTCTTTTATGTAAAAATTCAAGTATGCATGTCTAGGGTTTGTCCTAGGATTCCAAGTATGTGTATATTGAGTCTAGGACTCAATTGGCCGTGTATATAACATTCCCACAACTTTATTTCATGTTCCTGAAGCTAGAATCGAAAACACCTAATTTTTAAGAAAAACTCTAATTCGGTTTTATTCAACAATTTGGGGGAAATGGGGTTTAGCATTGGAAACACCAAATTGGAGTGTTGAATTGAATATTGTTATATTGATACCCTTGGGAATTATTGGAATTTGGCCATTGGCCCGAAATTTGGAAATTTGAGAAATTGGAAGTTTAAATCAAATAGTGGCTTAATATGGGTATTGATCCTTGAGTTGGCTATATTTATAGGATTTTGATCCCTGAGAAGAACATAAAGACGTCTTCGCCCTAAAATATCTACCGTCTAGCTCGGAATATATCTAGCTCGGTTATATACGATATCTTATCAATTGTTGTCGTCTAGCTCGGAATATATCCAGCTCGGTTATATATGATATCTTATCAATTGTTGCCGTCTAGCTCGGACTATATCTAGCTCGGTTTATATATATGATATATTATACTCCATGTCCATATATACATTACAGTATATCCATTCTATCTCTCTTCAGTGATTAACATTCGTTTTCCCCCAAAACACTTTCAAACAAAATTAAAATCCTATATCCGTTGTCTGAAGTGAAAACTTGCAGTAGCTGTCAGAATCGGATCGAAGGAATGCCTTGTGACTCGGATCATTTCCGAAGCACTCGATATCCCGGGAGGATTTTTCCCACACTTAAAAAGAAAGTAAAAATCCCATCCCCCGATTTTCAAAACCCAGTCGAAGCTCTGTCCGATTGGTAAAAACAATCCTTCTTCCAAAGCCCGGTTAAAATATATTCCGGCAATTTTTACAGAAAAAAATTTTTCCGGTCGAAGTTCTATCTGACTGAAAAATATCAAAACACTTTAAAAGATAAAACCAAATTCCACGATCCGTTGTCCGAAGTGAAAACTTGCAGTAGCTGTCAGAATCGGATCACTAGAATGCCTTGTGACCCGGGTCATGCCGGTTCATTTGATATTCTTTGGAATTTTCTAAACCAAAAATATCCTATCTTTTCAAAAAACGGTCGAAGTTCTGTCCGATCTATTTCAGAACATTCCTATTCAAAAAATAGTCGAAGCTCTGGCCGACTAAAAATCGTTTTCTCAAACGCAGTTAGAATTCTGTCCGATCGTAGAGAAATATCTTTCAAGGACTTAGCCGAAGATCTGTCCGGCTAAAATCCAAAATATATTTCAAGGCACAGTCGAAGTTCCGTCTGACTGCCTAAAAACAAAATAACCTTTTTGTTAGAATTCAGTCCAACTACAAAAATCATGTTTTCCGACACTTAGCCGAAGTTCTATCCGGCTCAGAATAAAATCCATTTTCAAAATATAGTCGAAGTGTCGTCCGACTATCGTAAATAAAAATTAAATTAACAAAACAAAATCATTTTTCGCCGAAGTTCTGTCCGGCTTAAAAATAATCCTTTTTCATCAAAACCGGATCTAAGGTCACCCGTATCTCTTTCAAAAATTCCACTTACCGAAACCGGGCCGAAATCTGCCCGTCAACAACTATTTCCAGGAGTCTTTTTATTTCATACATAAAATTAGTAATAATTTTGCATTTCTCTTAGCTGAGGAAACAATCGATTTCGATTCGAAAAGAGATTTATTTCTGAAAAAGAAGTACCGAAAGGGCGAGTGGGGTGCCTAACACCTTTCCTATTCGTAATTTAATCCCCGAACTCGAATTTCTGGTTTTGCAGACACCTTTCCAAAATAAAAAGACATTTTCTTAAAACAAAATGGCATCTTTTTACAACAAAAATTCTGGTGATTTGGTATACCACAGCTCAATACCAAGTGGCAACTCCGAAAATTCGAAATCGGCGTACTCAGGCCGCCATCCATTTTCAAACAAACCCCCATATTTTTAAATCAAATCCATCAGCGTATCTTTTTTCGTCCCGGAAAACGACTCCCGCAGCACAGGAGGCGAGGGAAGGACGGAAAAATTTTCCGGCGCGACAGCTGGCGACTCCGCTGAATACTTCGAGGATTTCGGCTTGCGAAACCTTTTTCAAAAATAAATCTTTTCCAGAATTTTGAAATCTATCAATTCTCGGCTTATTGTTATTACTGATTTGCATCGTGTTTATTTCTTTTCAGGAAAAGATTACAGGGCACGTTGCTAAATTAAACAGGTTCCGCGTTGATAAAAATTACTGCGCTAAAACTATTTTCTTTTTCTGCTTATATCTTACTTGTTGATATAACTGCAAAAAGGATTTCCCCTTGTTTTCAAAAACAATTTACTTACATTGCATATGTACGTTTTCCATACATCATTTGCATCATTACCTGTTTTGGGTGGAGGTCATTACCGCCCAAAATGGACGAGTCCCTATCAACCTTTCGGCGGCCCAACAGTAACCGTCGGTACCTTAAAAAGTCCGACGCAGAAATGAGGCACTCCAACCAAATCACCGACTCTACGATGGTACCCTCACGGGGCCGGAGGTCTGAAGATTTGGGAACCATTAAACTTTCTCAGCCAAACATAGCCACATACTGCATATAGTAAACCAATTATTGAGTCAAGCCAAAACCCTATTTACAATTTTAGGGCAATCATATACATTTCGAGGGGAATCCTTATATTTATGCTTGCTAAACACCCAAAGTTTTCAAGTTGCATTAGAGTCTTTAGGGATGTTAGTCGAGATAGACTATGGACTTATCATTTTTTAACCCAAAATATCCAAGTAAATTTACTAAAATCCGAGAATCCCTCCAGACTCCATGTCCGAGGCACGTCTCGAATTTTTAAATTTATAAGGAAGTCCATATGTCTCCAACTATTCCAAAAACCTTCTTCTTTCAGCACATATATCTGTTAGACTTCGTAAAACCGTCAGCGTCTCTAAGGATATTGGTCAAAAGTAGATTTCGGACTTGTCATTTCTAAAAATTTCCCGAGAAATTTACAAATCCAAGATTTCCTCCAGACTTCATGTCTGAGGCATTTCTTGAATTTTAAATCTCAAAGGAAGTCCGTATATCTCCCAATACCCTCAAAGACACTTTCTTTATATACTGATCCGAGCGTAGTGTTGCCTTACAGGTACAGACACAGCTCATCCAGATCAGATAAATAGGAGAATTACCCGGTCCCTTGCTAGGGCAATGGCTGACGATCAAATGCCTCAGGAACTAGAGACCGTGTCCATGGAGGAACATCTTGTCCTCCGTTGGTCCCTAGAAAACCTACAAATTATGATGGAGACCTTGAGAGCTCAATGTCAGGTCCCACCCGTTATACAACCGACTGGGGCTGACCCGTCATCTTCGCAACTTTTACCACCTAATGTTGGGGCAATGAACGGTCCAGCGGCACCACAACCCGCTCCGTTTCCACCAACGGTAAATCCGATCCCATCAGCGGGGAACTCCCTACATCCCCCCACAACCGTTACTCTGCCAGTTTTATCATAACATATTCAAGCTCCGCCCACCTTCCCGAATGTCCAGGATGATCTCGAGAGTCATTTAGACGAGATCCCTGCAAAACGAGAGGACGCGCCATTATCCTTAAGGTCCAACAGTTGGAGGATACTTTCAGATCCCTTCGGGGGCCTACAGATTACACTTAGACCAGTTTCGAAGACTTATGCTTTTACCCGGATATGATCTTGCCGGCAAAATTTAAGATCCCAGACTTTTCTAAATACAACGGTACCGGAGAGCCCATGACTCATCTCCACCTCTACGCTGGGGCAGTCAAAATTCTCAAAACGACAAACCCGCAATGGTAAAGTGTTGAGGAACATTTACCCGTCTCAGAATTCTATTCTGATACATCAATCAGGACAAACTTCAAATGGACGGCACAGAAACCGCATCCGAATTGGCAAACGGGCCGGCACAAGCAGAATTCTACACGAACATCCGAAATTTATATTCTGAGGATAATATCGAAGACGAGCATATTACAGAGAAGCAGATATAAAAACTGACTCCATCCGATCCAGCACCGGAATTTAGTTAAGGATAAACGTCAATATGTTCAGATTTCCATGCAGCGGTCAGCCGGCCTCGGAAATCAACGAACGTATTTTGCACAGACCTCATCTTCAAAATCTGACATTCCCTACAGAACAGATTTTCTGGAAGTTGAGCAGCCCAGGAGGTGCACCAACCGCTTCTCATTTCAGTCAGAATATCATAACCGTATTTCAGGGTTTTTTCGGAAAGTGTATGAATCAAGCCTGGGATATTTGCTATATTCGTGATCCAACACAGCGATCATGAATATCAAATTTAAAATGTTAAAGTCAGAGTTCTCTGAGGGGACGGCAAAGCGTAAACAGAAGCTTCGTACCAAGATCAAAACTCCGGGATACTTTTTCAATTTTAAATGTATTTTCTTTTATTTTTAATTAATTTTCCGTCAAAGATAAGCTCAAATCGACCTTGGAAGCTTCCTAAAATATCCTGCCAACACGTGGCTGGCCAGCCACGTATTTTGGCAGATATTTTCACTATGTCGCAACTATAGTTGCGACATAGTCCATTATATATAGCAACTCACCACAACAACAATCCAGACGGAATAACTTCATTCCAAGCCCATTTCAACTTCAGATACCAAAGCCTCCGGGCATTGTTTCTCAAAATTCTTCCAAAAACTACCCAAACTTTGACCAAAAATTCGAAAAACCAAAATCCAACCAAGAACAATCCTCGTTCTTGAAGTATCTCGAGCTTATCTTTTTTCGGTAAATTAATTTGCCTCTTACTCTCGGGAGATGCTTAATAGTCTTCTAATTCATAGTTCGGTATTAGTCAATCGGCCGCGTCCGATACTATACCCTACTATGTTTTAAAGAAGCTATTTACAGAAGTCATCTCCCCGATTTGTACAGATCCAATTAATATATTTGCCGCAATTTTTTAATACTCGTCTTTTATGTTTTCAAAACCCATATCTGTTTAAAGAATTCGTTATTTTATGTCTTTCTCCTCGTTAGAATTCGGCACATGCTTGGCTACGCCAGCTCCGATGTCGCGTATGAGAAGAACATAAAGACGTCTTCGCCCTAAAATATCTGCCGTCTAGCTCGGAATATATCCATCTCGGTTATATACGATATCTTATCAATTGTTGTCGTCTAGCTCAGAATATATCCAGCTCTGTTATATACGATATCTTATCAATTGTTGTCGTCTAGCTCGTACTATATCCATCTCGGTTTATATATATAATATCTTATACCCCCTGTCCATATATACATTACAACATATCCATTCTATCTCTCTTCAGCGATTAACTTTCGCTTTCCCCCAAAATACTTTCAAACAAAATTAAAATCCTATATCCGTTGTCTGAAATGAAAACTTGCAGTAGCTGTCAGAATCGGATCGAAAGAATGCCTTGTGACTCGAATTATTTCCGAAGCACTCGATATCCCGGGAGGATTTTTCCCACACTTAAAAAGAAAGTAAAAATCCCATCCCTCGATTTTCAAAACCCAGTCGAAGCTCTGTCCGATTGGTAAAAACAATCCTTCTTCCAAAGCCCGGTTAAAACATATTCCGGCAATTTTTACAGAAAAACATTTTTCCGGTCGAAGCTCTGTCCGACTGAAAAATATCAAAACACTTTAAAAGATAAAACCAAATTCCACGATCCGTTGTCCGAAGTGAAAACTTGCAGTAGCTGTCAGAATCGGATCACTGGAATGCCTTGTGACCCGGGTCATGTCGGTTCACTTGATATTCTTTGGAATTTTCTAAACCAAAAATATCCTATCTTTTCAAAAAATGGTTGAAGTTCTGTCCGACCTATTTCAAAACATTCCTATTCAAAAAATAGTCGAAACTCTGGCCGACTAAAAATCATTTTCTCAAACGCAGTCAGAATTCTGTCCGATCGTAGAAAATATCTTTCAAGGACTTAGCCGAAGATCTACCCGGCTGAAATCCAAAATATATTTCAAGGTACAGTCGAAGTTCCGTCCGACTGCCTAAAAACAAAATCACCTTTTTGGTTAGAATTCAGTCCAACTACAAAAATCATATTTTCCAACACTTAGTCGAAGTTCTGTCCGGCTCAGAATAAAATCCATTTTCAAAATATAGTCGAAGTGTCGTCCGACTATCGTAAATAAACATTAAATTATCAAAACAAAATCATTTTTCGCCGAAGTTCTGTCCGGCTCAAAAATAATCCTTTTTCATCCAAACCGTGTCTAAGGTCACCCGTATCTCTTTCAAAAATTCCCCTTACCGAAACCGGGCCGAAATCTGCTCGTCAACAACTATTTCCAGGAGTCTTTTCATTTTATAGATAAAATGAGTAATAATTTTACATTTCTCTTAGCCGAGGAAACAATCAATTTCGATTCGAAAAGAGATTTATTTCTGAAAAAGAAGTACCGAAAGGGCGAGTGGAGTGCCTAACACCTTCCCCATTTGTAATTTAATCCCCGAATTCGAATTTCTGGTTTTGCAGACACCTTTCCAAAATAAAAAGACATTTTCCTAAAACAAAATGACATCTTTTTACAACACAAATTTCGGTGACTTGGTACACCACAGCTCAATACCAAGTGGTGACTCCGAAAATTCGAAATCGGCGTACTCAGGCCGCCATCTATTTTCAAACAAACCCCCATATTTTTAAATCAAATCCATCAGTGTATCTTTTTTCATCCCGGAAAACGACTCCCGCAACACGGGAGGCGAGGGAAGGACGGAAAAATTTCCCGGCATGACAAGAACAGAGAGGTATGAGTGTTTGGAGAGTTGAGAAAGGGTCCCCAGCAAAATCGCCAATTGTTGGGGGGTAAGCCTTTCAACTGGTGGTTCCAAACGAAAGATGGTGGTGATCGGATGAACTGTCTATAAAAGAAGTAAATGTTAGGCTACCGAGAGATGTCATCGGTGAACCCTCTGATGATTATGTTAGCAAGGGGTTTTTAGAGAGAGAAATCAAATGGACAGAGTTTTGGCTCTAGGAGAAAGTGTACCTCAAGCATTGAATGATATCCTCTATATATAGGATCATCGGCGAGTGTGTAGCACGCGCTTTGGTGCAAGTAAGACCTTACCCTGCACCATTGGACAATGCACATGTCCCCTCTGTGTGCGTGGGCGACAAGCTGACCGGTCGGCTTCCGACAATGTCAGGCAGCGGCGTCTGACAGCATTGGGTGGCAGAAAAACTGAAAAGGTGATCTGACATGCTGTGGGAATCCTAGAAAGTGGATTCTGCTGTCAAGCGTGTGTCTGCCGCGTGCGGAGAATCCAGGATGTTGCCCCCCGAGGGAATCTTCCCTGCAGTCGAGGCTGATGTCATATTCGGCTGAAGGATCGCCCTTCAGCATTAAGAACCATCGATAGGGAGTTGTACTCGGGCAATGAACCTTGAGTGCCGAAGTGAGCCCCGGGGAGCCCCTCTGTCGGCCCTTCCTTTGCTCGGTCGCATGACCTCTGCTTGGTGATCTAGTCCTTGTCGCGTCGGAAAAATTCTCCCGCCTCCCTTCTTCGTTTCCGCCCAATGTTTTCGGGGGTCGCGTTTCTGGGTGACGTACATTGAATTTTCGGGGTTTAATGCGACGTTTGATAAATGAAAATTGATGATGGTTGGACTTACTTGATTTTAAAACGTTCAGACTTAATAACGGTTTTATAATTGCCCAGTCAATATATATTCTATTATTAATCTGTTTTTCAGAATCTCCACTCGGCATAGAGTTATGGTGTGCCAAGTCACCAGTTTTATTAGGAAAAGGTAGTCTGCGAAATCAGAAAATCAGGCTCGGAAATTTGATTACGAATGGGGAAGGTGTTAGGCACCCCATTCGCCCTTTCGGCACTTCCTTTTCAAAAGTAAATTTTCTTCCAATTTAAAATCTATGATTTCTCGGCTAAGAGAAATAAACATAAAACTGATGCTTGAATGAACTTAAAAGGGGTTTACAGATGGGCAACGCCTTGATTCTATTTTTGAGATTTTATGAAAAGAATTTGAAGGAAAGAATTGAATTTTGATCTTTTTGATTGTTTTTACATTTTTTAGTCGGACAGAACTCCGACCTTATTTTGGAAAGAATGTTTTTCTTTTTGATTTTGAGATTCCAACAGAATATTGAGTGATTCGGTACTACCCGACTCACAAAATATTTCTGTGATCCTTAGTCAGTCAGCTACTGCAAGTTTTCACTGAATGACTCGAATCTAGGAATTTGTGTTTTAAAGGTATTTTTGTATTTTTCAGTCGGACAGAGGTTCGACCGTGTTTATGAAAGAATGCTTTTGTTTTTGATTTGGGAATTCCAAAAGAATATCGGGTGACCCGGTATGACCCGATTCCCGAGACATTCTTCCGATCCAAATCGGTCAGTTACTG
This sequence comes from Monotropa hypopitys, assembly GCA_002855965.1. Taxonomy (NCBI): domain Eukaryota; kingdom Viridiplantae; phylum Streptophyta; class Magnoliopsida; order Ericales; family Ericaceae; genus Monotropa; species Monotropa hypopitys. The sequence goes on from NMUG010003194.1 coordinate 11,503, forward strand.
CAAGATTTCACTGAACGATACGAATCAAGGAATTTAATTTTGGAATGATATTTTCTTTATGTTACAACAAGAGAATTGGTTTTCTTGGATTTTGGAAATCTCAAAAGATGTCGAATGGCCCGGTGTGTCCCGATTCATAAGACACTCTTTTTTATCCAAATCGGTCAGCTACTGCTAGTTTTCACTGAACAACACGAATCGAGAGACTTCGTTATGCTTTTTAATAAGTGTTTTTCCTTTTCTTTTTACAAATTGAAAGGGGGTAGAATGCTAAAAAGAAGAAGGAGAAAAAGGATCTAGATATATATGTATATGTATTTATAAGTACGTATAATGGGATAGAATATTATATATAAGCCGTGTCGGAATATTTCCAAAACGGACGACTTATATACAGTATACCGACAAGGTCGGATTTAGAAATGAAAAATAGAAATGAACAAGACGGGCTTTTATTTTCCTCCTTTACAAACTTCAAAAAATGAAAGATTGGCTTGTAACTACGTGTCGCGATTGTAAGCCAAAACTTCATAAGTCATTTTTTGTAAGTTCAATTTCTGATCTATTCAAGGAAATAAATGTTTCAAGATCTCTAATTATTTGACCGAACAGCCGGCAGGCATAGCCATACGCGAGGCCGAGATATCATTAAATCGAGATCTTTGAAGATCATTTCTTGGAATAAAGAGGAAAAGTGGAAAAGAAAACCAACAACATGTTTTTGTATTTTTAAGGCGAAAACGTATTTACGTTCTTCTCGTACGTGACGTCGAAGCATGCGTAGCCAAGCATGCGTCAAATTCTAACGAGGAGAAATACGCAAATGGTCGTCTTCTTTATTATAGATGTGTATATATACATAGATAAAAGAAATGTTTTCGATAGTTTTCTCGCCAGAGATATCAGAGTAGGCATAGGTGTACAAATGCCGATAGTCGGGATATACTATGAAACCGAATCTTCTTCGCTTTAATGTTTACATCGCAGCGGTAAAAATAAGAAGAAAAGAGAAAATAAAAGAAAAGAAGATACCAAAAATGTTTTCTTTATATCATTTACCTTGTATAATTACAATTTCCGGGAGTCTGAATTTCTAACGGTAAATTCCGTAAACTATAATAAAGTATAGTATCGAGACCGAAGTCGATACTAATACTAGACTATAGAATGGAACATCTATACCGAGAAATGACTCAAATGAAAAGAAGAAAATGAAGATGTTTATAGAATTTTCGGTAGAGGTTCGGCTGTATTTGGTTGGTTTTGGAATTTTCGGGTAGAGGTTTGATGGTTTTTGGAGGTTAGGATTTGGTAGCTAGGACTTTTGGTTGCTGGATTTTGGCTTGGAGAAGAAGGTTTAACTCAAGAACAAGAGTTGTTCTTGAGGGAAATAAGGTTGTAGGGCTTGAAAGTGAGGGTAGGGATTTTTGGGAAGATTTTTGGTAAGGGTTTTGATTTTTGGGGAGCTTCTGCCCGGAATGTATTTGTGTTTGAGAGAGAGTTTTGCACTTGAATGGCCAAGGGTCCCCTCCCAAGAGAGGGAGAGGGGTTTTTATAGATTTGGTCATATCGCATCTATAGATGCGACATGTTGAAAATTTTATTTTTTATTGGAAAGTGCACAGCAAAGGTGATTTGATGTCTTGGCTTGAGTGTTGGAGTGGTAATAATATCCAATCATCTGCCAAAAATGTAAAATATAATAAAATTAAAATGAAAAAGAATTTCCAAAGTCTTCTCGGGTCCAGAAATTGATCCGGACATTTGATGTGCGCCTGTTCGGCTCTATGCTCGGCTCCGTCTCTGAAATTTCGAAGTAGATATTCACGATGCTTTAATTAAATAATGAATTTAGCAATTATCACGGGATTATTCCGGACACTTTTCTGAAATTCTTTGGAAACCGGCCTTTCTACTCTGACCGGGAGAGGATGCTGCGGGTCTACGCCTTTAACTACTTTTTATCCGTCGATTAAAATTATCAGTAAATGTTCACCTCTTCAAATGCTGCTCATGAAAATTATGTTTGCTCAATTTTGATGTCGGCTCGTCGTCGCAGTAAAAATAAGCGGAACGGCGTTTCTGCTTGACCGAATTCTGAATTTTTCTCGGATGGATTCAATTTTTACACAGTCTTCTCGGTAACGAAATTGCCATCGACTATCCGTTCCTAAACATGATTTCGGATGCTCGTTTGAAATTCTGCTGATTCTGGAGCATGAAGCATGGAAAGAGGATTTTTGTCGGCCGTTCGGTTACTGTTTGTCTTGCTCCTCTGCTCGGATTGAAATTCTGACTTCGGATAAATGTTCCTCAACATTTTATCGGTGTTCGCTCACTGCTGCATTGTCGCTGGCCACTGTCGGCACTGTTTGCGGGAAGTCCTGACATCCTGGAATTGTGTCTGGATTTGTTCGGAGGCTGGTTTGACCATTTTGTTGACTTCTGAGGTTGGGTCAAAATTGGGTATCAACAGTTGCCCCTCTTTGGGTATTTTTGCGCAGCAAATATAGGCAAAGAAAATGATGCGCAAAATTTGACACATAGCTCCTCTTTCTAATAATGTTCTGGAATACTTGATGCCGTCTTGCATTCAACTGGATTAGGAAAGTTTTCTGACTTGATCTGGACATCGATTTGTTGGGTATACCTGTGATAGCAAAGATATATGCATATATATATATATATTTTGACATTTTAAATTTTTATTTTTGGAATTTTGAAAATTTTCTTTTTGATAGTGGTCGGGCATTAAGGCTGCCTACATATCCCTGAAGGGAATCAGACCAAATATAGTTCGATTGTGAAAATTCTTATCTTTGGAAATAATTTTGGATTTTTGAAAAGTTTCAGTTTTGACAAAAATCCCGATGGGGAAAAATGTTTTGTTTAAGAAAACTGGTTTTGCAAATGTTTTGGTCGAGGAACTAATTTTAAAAATATTCCTAACGAGGAATTGATTTTGAAAATGTTCCAGACGAGGAACTGATTTTGAAGATGTTCTAGACAAGGAGCTGATTTTGAAAGTGTTTCGGATGAGGAGCTAATTTTGAAGATGTTCTGGATGAGAAAATGATTTTGGAAATGTTCCGGACGAGGAACTAATTTTCGAAAATGTTTTGGATGAGGAATTGGTTTCGAAAATGTTAGCCATATGGAGGTGTTACCAAAAAATTTGAATTTTGATCTGAAAATTACTCATGGGAAGATATTGTTGAATTTTTTTTATTTGTCAACAACCGTTGAAAAGATATTACTGAAATTTTGAATCTTGAATTTGAAGTAGTAATCGCAGAAAAGGTATTACTGAAATTTGAAACTTAAATCTGAGCAATAATTACAGAAATGTATTATCACAGAATTTTGAAATTGAGTTTTCAAATTTTAAATTTGAGCAGTAATCCTTGAAAGGTATTACTACAAATTTTGCAAATTTTGAATCTGAACAAATTAGTATGAATTTATAAAAATTTGAAAATTTGAATTTAAGTAGTAAATAAATTACCACAAATTTTTGAAACGAAAATCCAAATAGTAACTAGTTACCATGGATTTTAGAAT
>NMUG010003195.1:0-15063 GCA_002855965.1 Monotropa hypopitys
TTTTATATTTACTCTCATTTTCTTATATATAGACAACTTTTACTCTTAATATCACAAATTGACATTTACATAATATTCTTTTCCCTTAATTAATTTTCTTGATTTCCTTCATAAAAATCAATTTTCACATTTTCAAAATAAATCAAATAATTAATCCACAACTTGTTTTAATTTCACAAATACTTAAAAATCACACAATCTTTTTAATTTGCCTAAAATCTCTTTATTTTCAAAATCATTTTCCTTAAAACTCATCCAGTTTCCTAAAAACTCATGATCCCTAGTTTTTTCACACATTCCACAATCACTTTAAAATCACACTTTTTGTACTAAACAAGAGTAGAGTAAGCTACTATAATTTATGTAATTCTATAAATACTCACCTGACAGACGACGACCAACAGAACTGAGCTGAACCAAAAATCTCTCCAGAAACACCAACTCTCAAACACAGATCATCAATCCTAACAAAAGTCATAAAGACTAAATAAGAAAACTGGCGATATAAAATAATCGTATGAACTAATAGAATACAAATATGAATGCATTAGAATATATTTTACGAATCTATAAATTTATAGATTAAGATCTCTCATTAAATTCTTTTAAAGAATTAATTACCCCTTTTAAAATTTCCCATATTTTCTGATAGTTCAATAAATATCTGTAAATGAATGAATTTAATATTTATCTTATATTTAATTTTCATTAATTTCTTCCATAAAGTTTCATCAAATAATCTATTTATTTAATTATTTTTTGATGTTCCTCATTTATTTTCCCCTATTTCTTGATTAATCAATACTTAAATAACTTTATGATGCTCTTATAATTAATATGAACTCCATTATTCAAATTTTAATAAAATTGAATTTATCTCAAATTAATTTGATTCGGTTTGAATTGCGAATCCGGTTTCGACTTCTTCCTCCAATCACTACCTAGTCACCGCATCGCCACTCCGAGTAACGAAATTCATCCTCGCACTGCCACTGCACACACAAACACAATACACCATTAAACACGCACTGACCCAATACATACACATGCACAAACTCAAACCCACAGATCCGGCAATACAAACACATATACAGCCATATATATATACGCTCCACTTATAAACACACATACATATATGACTCACATATGCACAAAATACAACACACACATACCTCATGTACAAACCAGCTACCACTCCACAGTCAAGCCACAGTCCATCGCCGACCACCATGAATCGTCGCAACCGAAACCCACTGGAAAACCCAGCTACTCACCAATACATGCACACGATCGCAAGTCGCTGCCGCATAGCCCAGAATCACCATAACCACCGCAACACTCCCATCACCTGTAGTCGCCGCCCTGTGCTGTCCGCAGCCGCAGCCCGCACGCTGCACCCCCGCGCGTGATCTCCTCCTCTCTTCTCTCCTCTTCTCGTCTTGATCTATTTCCTCTCTCTCTCTCTTTATCTCTCTCTCTCGCACGGCGACCTCTCTCCCTTCTCTCGCTGACGAATGTGTCGTCTCCTCTTTCTTCTTTCCCCCACTCGGTGGGTCTCCCCCTCAATCAGTGGTGTGTGTCGTGAACCCCCTACTGCTCGAAATGAATTTGGGGGGGGGGGCAATCTCTCGAAATTCCATTTTTTAAATTTTAATTATCTAAATTACATATTTACCTTTAAGTTCTTTAAACTACAATTTAATCCTTAAATAATATACTTTTATTATAAATGTATTATTTCTTATTTTAGAATTTCAATCTCGCCCATTTAATTTTTGATCGCTCCAATAATTATTTAATTATATTAAAAAAATTTAAATTTACCAATAATAATTTTTATCAATGAAAATTGATACATAATTACTCATTAGTGAGATGCGGGTCTCACACCTGAAATAGATGGGAATCCTTTGGGGTCTCCAGGCACCCAAGGGCTTCTACCCAACCCTCCTTGAAAAAGTGTTGGTGAAAGTAAGAAGTTGTACTACAAATGTCTCTTAGCAGGCCTCAAAACTAAGTCCTAGCCTTCTTACTGTGTGACAGTAATAGAAGTATTAGTAGTAGTGACAGCAGTAACAACACTTGAACAGTCTGACTCCTTCTTGAATCGCTCACTCTCGACCATAGTAGATTCCATCTTTAAAACCAAATCAATAGAATATTTCTTCTCTTTTTTAGAAAATTTTGCCCATTTATTGATTTTGAAAGCATTCTCTGCTCGAACTATTTCAATTTTCTTTTTTGCTGAGGTGGCTTTTCTTGAGTAGCCACTAATAGATCCCCACTCTTCTTGTCTTTGTCTTGGTACTTTTTATTGTTGGACATAGTTGTCTCTAATTTTTGCTTCAATTTGTTATTGGAGGCTTCAAGTTGCGCACCTTTCTATACGACCATGTATATTTTCTGGCAGACCTGTAGGGATAACATAGAACCAATAAAAGAAAGGCAAGAAAAGCAAGTCACATATGGAAACAATTCAAAGAGATAACTTGAATGTATGGGAACATAATATGGAGAGCAGACTAGCAAGGACAAGATTGTTTACGCCTCCATGTCCTTTGGAAGCAGTAGGGCTTTGACCAAGGCCATCGAAGTGCGGGAACTCATCACTTCATCTTCCACATTTACAAGTCTGTCATCCCTCTCAAGACCGGGAACCCACTGCTCTACACCAGTCTTCTTTCCTTTCTCAATAAGAGTCCTCAATTTCTTATTTTTTTGGGAGGGGGGTCTTGGGTAGACTCTATCTCCATAATACCCTGCTGTTTGAAGAAACATTGAGGGATAATAAGGTGGATAAACCTGAGTGACAACAATAGGGGACACATGAACAACATCATAGACAAGAGGAGCCTTAGGAGAAGGAATGCAAGTTATTTGGGATGGCTGGGATAGGCTTGAATTGTGGAGGGATTGGAGATTTCAGCTAAGGGGATGGCAAGGTTTCACTGGGCTTGGATTGAGAGGCATGTGAAGATGTTTTCTTGACAACCTTTTTGAATTCCATTCCAATAACATCAAAGTCTCTAGAGGCCACGTCAGAAGGAGAAGGGCTATAACCGAAAAAGAAAGAGGAAGAAATGTCAACTTCTTTGAATTCAGAAGTCTTTGGAGGGGGGCTGCTATCTCAAGGGAGGGAGAAGAAGGTTGTTCAAAGAGGCAGTCTAAAGAGTCAAATTTTTAAGCATATGGCGAGGGTCAAAAGGAACATGATAAGAAATTTGGATAATTTCTATGTTTATCAAGTCAGTAAAAGTTTCTAGCCAAGAAGGTCATATGCGAGAATGAGAAGGGGAGGGGAATACCGAGCGGAATTTCACTAGGACGAGCAGCTGAGCTGATTGCAATAGTCACGTAAGGTAACTACTTGTACCCATTATACCAAGGCTTATAGCTGAAGAGAAAATCGCAAGTCCTGAGGTTCTTTCAACTTCTTGTGTTAGTGTATGCAAAATTCTCTTTATGTCTGCCTCTTGGATCCCATAGTGATTTTCCTTTCGAGGAAGATTGATCCATTCACCTAAAAAAATAGAATAAAGATCATAATGGCAGAGATAGTTTGTTTAAGGAGAAAATAAAGAATAGATGAAAAAGAAAACATACTAACATGGATGTCCAAGTTTGTGGGGTAGGCGAATGACAAGGTCCTCATTGGTTGGATGCTCCTAATTGCTAATAATGATGAAAAGGTCTTCATCATCCCTTTTGAAGCATTGGGGAGCATCTCAATAAGTTGGGCACATTTGGGACACTGTTTGATGTAATAGGTGAAATCCTTTGTGTGCTGGCGAACGTAATAGTGCATAATGTCATTGTATCATAAGTTTGTGCCTAAACTACGATTGAGCTCAGCAACACTGATTATCATCCTAACCATATTTGGGACAATTTGAATTGGAAGAATTTCCACCAAGTCAAAATAGTGCAAAAAGGTCAATGTAAAGGAAAATGTACCCCTCCTTCTATTATTTGAACCAGGGGATGAAGATAGTATTCCTATCATTATTCAATTGCAATGTGTATCCTAGAGGAACAAATTCAAGATGTACATCATCTGGAATATTGTACATCTACCAAAATTGCTTCATCTTTTCAAAAGTATCACACCAATCTTGGAAATGATCCATAAAGGATACACACAAGAAGAAAAATAAAGAGAAAAACAGTGAAGAAGAAAAGCAAAAAGACATGGAAAGAAAACCCTAAGATAGAGAAGGAGAGACTTACAGTAAAGATATAGAAAAGAGATGAAGAATATGTGCTGAAATGAAGGAAGAATGCGCTTTGAGTGCTAAGGGCTCAAGGAGTGTGAATTAATTCGAAAGATTCAAGTAAGTCCTATATTTATAAGTTTTTGAAATTTAAATGACTGTTGGATAAGTGAGACTGTGCACATTTAATGCACTTTCTATCACAGACCAGTAAAAGGGATGCCAAGGGGTTACATCTGTCGTTTTTAAACCGGCTAAAATCTGCGATGCATTGAGAAACAAAAAGATTGTTAAAAGAAATGATCAGTTATGAGCAGGTGCAACTAATAGAATGTACAAGCAGACTAAAAGTCTACTTTTCCCGGACTTTGTGCTCGACAAAGTTCTCGAAAAAACTGGAAGGCCTTTGAGGTAGATAAAAGTAAATTCAAGTGTACAAATGTTAAAACAACACAAAAAAAAAAGATTCCAGAAAAACTCCCACACTAAAGAAATGCTTCTAGAGGTGAAAAAATATTTCCCGAGCAGAAATGGAGTTCCCCGAGTAGAAATGGAATTTCCCAAGCAGAACATGAAATGAAAATTGTTTACGACACAGACATGAAACAATATATGTGGCAAATGCAATGTGAGAGTACAATGTGTGTGGGAATTATGTCGAAAATGATCTACATGTCATTCCATGTGGAAATGTAGTTGCAAATTATGAAAGGCCAACATGAAGAATCGATTTGGATGAGTAGTCTTAATTCGATTAAATGATTAGAATGCGAAATTCCAATCATTGCAAAAAATAATGGAAAGAATATAACGACAGAATACGAAAAAATAATGGAAAGAATATAACAACAGAATTAAGTTAATGAAATGATAATAGAAGTATAGAAAGACGCGCCAAATATTAAATATAAAGTAAAGACACGTCTTGTGACCTACTCAAAATGACAATTAATGAAAGATCTAGTCAAATCTACCATTTGGGCCTCCAAAATTCCAGAAAAGGTAGAAGACCACTATAAAAACTAGACATCATCAGAAAAGGTAGACTTTCTCTTGTACTCGGATTTTGTGCTCTCATTTTTGAAATTGTCCTTGATAAGTTATCTTTCTTGAGAAAGATTACTAACTTAATTATCGGAGAGCTCTCTCTGCTGGAGAGACAACTGTTCTTTTAACCTTTTTTGTAAGTACAACACAACAAAAAGTTCAAGAATCAAGTTTAAGATTGACAATTTTATTATTCGTTGGGTAATTCCAGACAATTTTATTATTCATTAAGTAACTAGTGATAGCCTGTGCTGATGGCACGTGACGACAAAATAGAAAGCGCAATACAAACTTAAGGGTACGATGAAACTTCAGATGTTAATAATACATTCGGCACTAGTTCGTGTCTTCGGCACTCATGATAAGTGACGACACTTGATCCGTATTTTTGATATAGCCCGTGCCGATGACACATGTTGAGAAAATAGAAAGCGCAACATAATACCTAAGGGTACAATGAAACTTCGGGTGTTAGTAGTGCCTTCGGCACTCACGTTGAATGACGATACTCAATTCGTGTTTTCGGTATAGTCCGTGTCAATGACACGGGGCGACAGAATATAAAGTGCAACACAATATCTAAAGCTACGATAAATTTTTTGTTGTTAGTCGTGCATTCGACACTAATTTGTGCATTCGACACTTTGGAAATACCTACCATTACCAAAAAAATGAAGTATATGATTTTTAGTTAACAAAACATTGAATAAAATTTTAAAATAAAATGAACATGCAGTTGAACAAATAAAAGTAATACTAAATTTAAATTTATTTATTAAAATTAATATGCAATTATTTAATTATTTTTTAAATAGTTAAAATTTCTCAAAAATATGGGACAATCTATGTGCAATTCGATCACAATCCTTTATTTTTTTAAACCGATTTCATGGTAAAAATATGTATGAAAATATGTATAAAAAATGTATAGAAAAAATGTGTGAAAAATATGTGCAACTCATATCTCTGTGTTTTATGTAATAGATAGCATGGACAGACCCATGATTAAACATTTAAATTATAAAAATTTTCAAACTTATAACTATTTTTTTATACAAATTTGAGTGTGGGACACCTGCTACATACCAAGTCAGTCCGCCCCTGCAAACGGGCCTTACATAGTTTCCCGCCTTGACAATGGCCCGCCCCTTTGTATGGGCCAAGCTTTTTCCACCCGTGCCCAAATTTTGTCTGGACTGTTAAAATATCTGGACTGGGTCTCGTGTCCGCCATGCACCCCTCCATGTGTGTGCGTGTAAACTCCAAAGCCGTTAAACCTTCTCCGTCACCGTTACCTGTCCCCTTCTCAAACAACTATTTACGCTCTGGCTTTCATCAACGCGTGCAACACGCTCTCCCTACATCCCATACTTCTCGCCTTTCTCCTCTAAATTGACTCCGTCGTCCACCCCATATTCCCATCACTCCGTTTCACCACTTCCCAATCTCAAAACGATCAAAACCCTAGCTCCCCTCTTCCCCCAAACCCTAATTTGTCGCGAATTCCGTAATTTTGATATCAAATGGCATCGGATTCGCTGGTTTGGATTGTTCAATTCCATGACTTCTTCGGTTTATTTGCATTCGAAACTCGATTTTTTTAAAATTTTCTGGTTTTGATTTGCAATTAGGGATCAAAATTGTGGGATCGAATGGATAATCAAGACGAGGATTCATCGATAACGATGTATAAGAAACCGAAATTGAAGGTATACCGACTCATCAACGGGCCTAATTCACTCCAACCGTCTGGTTGGTTCGAGATCCGCCTATTCTATGTCCGAATCGCTCCATGCGCCGTTGACTCCGTTCCCGACCACCTCACCCTCCGCCACCTCCGCCGCGAGATTGGTGTCTCTTTAGAGATCAACGGTAATCGTGTGCCGGCCTCGGAAATGACGATGTTGAATCTACGTCGCGATCGGGTTGATAATTTTTCGTCGGAAGTAACGTACGTGAGTACTGACAGTGTTAAGCTAACGGCAGCGGTTGAATTTGAGGTGTATGAGGAGGAGGAGGAGATGGTGTTGTGTGGGTCTATAGAGAGAATGGAGGCTGCTTGGAGTAATGGGTGCGTAAATGATTCAAAGAGTGGGTGGAGTATGGATTGCTATATGGCGGCAGCAGTTTGGAGCGGTGGATCTGCGTTTTCTGGTGCGAGATTTGGGGTGTTGGCTCCATCTTTCGAGGTGTATATCGCTGGGTGTTGTTCTGGTGTGCCAGTTATTTTGACGAAGACGATTCAGGTCAGTCCGAGGAGGAAGCCGGTGAGGAATGGGATGCTTGATGCTATTCCGGAGGATGATGAGATCGAGAAGGAGCAGAATGGCATTAATGGGTTGGTTCGGCAGCGGAAAGTGCAGGTACGGTAATAGTGTGGTGGATTCTGCTCCAATTATCTTACTCTATGGTTTACAGACTTTACAGTTTGTGCTAATTTACCTGTCACTAACATACAAGTAGGTGACGAACATCATTTACAAGATGTTAAAGCATGTCCGGGTCTTACCATAAATTTGGGTGAAATCTTCCTTAGTAACAGAGCTGTAAATTTGAGAGGGAGGCCTTCCAAAATTTAGTTAAAAAGTTGAGTCTCTCTAGATTTGATTAAAATTTTGATGAATGTCAATGACTGAGTTTAGGAGGTTTCTACCTAGATTTGGATTCTGAGTAAAAAAATTGGCAAGGGCTGGAGATGCTCTTATGTCTAGATTTCAAAGTTGGGTGCACAATTTTGCGATGGCCGCATCTGCCGCAAGGTTGGAGCCATTTTGCATGCGAGTCTCACATTTACAGGTGGCAGTTGCTGCCGTTCTGCCTGTAAGTCTCACCTCTATATTGACCATAGCTGGTGGCAACCCATACCTATACTGCTCGGCATTACAGTTCCATCCAATTTTTAAAATCACATGTTATACTTGTTTTTCTATATGTCTGAATATGAGTTCCTATGTTATGTTTGTTGAATTTAGCTTGATTGCAAATGAATTTCTTAATGAGTGATTTGGGAATGCAATGGCTGGGTTTACTGTTTTGTTTTCACTCCGTTTATGCCTCATTTTTATTTTTTTCTAAAGAGGGAATTGGGATATGATTTTGGATTGTGAACAAAACAGAATGTATTTCTCTCTGGAGGTTACTGGTGGGGTTCAAGCAATAAAATATTCAAACATTACTAGATCAGTTAGCTGAAGATCATGCCTCAAGGTATTATGCACAGGTAGTCGTGTAGAAATGCAGTTCCTAGTGGAACCTGCAGTATGGGAAAAAGTGTGGTGATTAAAATTTGTTATCAGAAAAATAGAAGGGAAACTTTCCATTACTGTCCGAAAGCCCCATGGAGAGCTCAAAAGTTCCCAGACCACCGAATTGATGCCGAGTAAATTTTCTTTGTGCTTCAAGACCTCATAGTAAAAAATGAAGAGTTTGCTAAACTATTAACCGGAGTAATAATTTCAGTTGCTAAGAAATTGTGGCCTTCTAAATAGGAACTGGCCAATCCACGAGTATACCATGAAGTTGCAAAGATTGTTCTTGTGAACCAACACCATAAAGCGAAATAAGCACTAAGAAGAGCAATAAATTGGACTAGCCTTGAAAGCGAAATGGTCCATCACTTGTTTGTCATCCATAATAGCACAACATTTTTATGTGTGGTAAATTTACCATGGGCTATAGTCACAATATTCTTCTTGTGGTTAGATCAATATTATTTGAGAAATTCTGATAGGTAAATACATGCGTGATAGTTATTTTATTACCTGGTACACGCCTTATAAGATGGTTAGTTTACATTCATCTTTTTTTATAGTAAATTTCGATGTTCTAAAAGATGCTAGGCAGACGGTCGAGAGGGGCCTAGTGCCTAGGGGTTTAGGCAGGGGTCTAGGCATTTATTTATTTATTAAGAAAATTATTATTTACTTAATGCAACAATGAATAATGCATGAAATTTTTTTACAACATCAAATATATAATATTTGTGCCTTAAGGCTTTATTTGGTTTGATTTGGTTATCAAATATATGATATTCCTTATTAGTCGTGGTGGACCACTACCGCCCATCGCCTAGGCGGACCAAGGCGGGGACTTTTAGAACAATGGTAATTTTTGTATTTTCTCACTTTTCTTGGCTTTTGTTAGGGGCTTTTGACACGTATTCATGACATTGATTTCCATTTATGATCTTCGATGATACTTATCCAACCTCATTAAATTCAAGTTGTAGACAAGTGTTTTGCATTGGTGCTGAGACGAATGGCAGTGCGGCTGATGTTGGGGATGAGGTGATAGGAGGTGCAGCAGGTATTTGATCAGTACCAGATGGCACAAAATTTTGAAGGAGATGATCCAGATGGAGGGTTGTAAGGTTGGATTAAAATGTACTCTAGTTTGTAAAAGAGGAGTGATATAGGTGTTTATGTAGTGGGCTGGTCGTCGTCTGGATTGGGTAGTGGGCGGATATGAGACTTGGGTAGTGGGTTGATGTGGGGTTGGTGGGGTCTGGGTTTGTGTAGTGGGCTGATGTGGGGTTGGGGGATTGACAGTGGGTTAGTTTAGGGTTTTAAGGTAGTGGGCTAATAAAAGGTAGGGCTAGTTATGAGCAGTGGCGGAGCCAATTAAAGCCCAGAAGGGGCACTTACCCCCCCCCCTCAAGTTTTAAGAACTGCACTTTTACCTCTAATAATAATATTATTTCTTAATTATAACTCTAAAAATTACACCAATGTCCCTCAAAAATATGAACTCGATCCGGTTTTATGAACCTCAAAATTAATGGTGTTTCAAACTTAACAGCGAACTATTATATTTTCATTGAACTTTTATTTTTATTTTCATAGTTTGTTTTTTTTTTACTTTTTTAATAACTGTTACTTATATTTTCATAAACCAAATTAGAAAAATCACGGTTATATAGTTAAATCACCGAAGGCCTGTAACGCTTGTTCTTGCTTGTGTTCATTCTACTCCTATTTTAAATGTTGAATACGCATACTTTTGCATGTCTGCACACTGCACGACCTAGAGTGTTTTCGAGCATAACGGTATGATGATGAATTTTTTTCTTTAAACTATGTGTAAAAGGTGCCCCCTCTAAATCAAAGTTCTGGATCCGCCCCTGGTTATGAGAGAATATTATGTGAGAATATTCATAATATCTCTTTAGAATATATTATGAATATTCCATTTACATATTCATAATATCTCTTTAGAATATATTATGCATATTCCGTTTCTATTTAGAGCATTGTAAATATGTGATTGACACATTGATCTTGCTTTCCTTAATTTGTATTTCCTAAAGTAAGGTTCGTACATCCTATTTATTTGTGTATTCTCCCTTGTAATTATACAATAATATACAATTTCATTTTCTCTCTCCACTTGTTATATGATATCAGAGCCTTAGAAAACCCTAAACCTAATTCACTTTGTCAGCCGCCGTTATCGCACTCGCCGCTGACGACCATCGCCTCAGGCAACCATTGCCGACCCTTCCCAGAATCGTCCACCTCTCTCTCTCTCTCTCTTTGTTGCTATTGTTCTCTTACAAGAACAACTCGTCTCTCATCTACTCACTGCTACTGCCACCACCAGTCACTGCCGACCTCCGCCGACCTACCTTAGGTGGTTGCCATTGACTCTCGATCCCTCTCTGTGCACAACTTTGCAAGAGAAGGGTATTTTGTCTCTCCCTGGCATACGTTCTCTCTCTGTGTGTGTGTGTGTCGTTCATCAGCCACCATCGCCGCCACCGACCTCTGACGACCTACTTCCGGTGGTCACCACTGTGTTTTGGTTCCTTTCTCTGTGCGCAACCTTGTTCGCCCATGTCTGTTGCTGTTTTGACTCCAGATCTAGATTTATTCTCGGTGAATCAGATATGTTCTTCTTGTTCTCTAGTGAAACCTTATGATCTATTTGTTGTCCCTATCTCTCTCGAGTTATCTCCAGATCTATTTGTTGTTCTTCTCTCTCGGGTTACCTTCATGGCTGTCGACAATTATCCATATTGGGCCACAGTGATGAAGAACTTCATTCTTAGCCGAAAAATGGGGTATTGTCTATGGTTCAATGTTCGAAAAATCGCTAGGTGCTAGTCGGGCGGCCGAGGGAGGACTAGCGACTAGGCCGATTAATCGGGAATTAATCGGGGACTAGAGATTAGTCGGATTTTGTATTTTTTCTTCATTTTTTTAAAAAGAAGATGTGTAATGATGCATATGTGAACAATAATTAGTTCGAAATTAAGAACAATAATTCGAAATTAAGAACAACAATGTGATACTAAATACACTGTACACAGTTAGCATTATTCATACAATGAACATAGTTAGCTTAATACATTGCACACACACTGTACACAGTTAACCAAGAAATCCCAATCTATTGCTCCAAAAAATAATGGCTACTAAAATATTTTAATTAAAATAAAAAAAAAGAAAAAATACATATACGTATTATATATGAAATTGCACACACAGTATACACACAGTTGATGACTAAAGAACTCCTAATCCCCCCGACTAAAAAATGACTAAAGAATCCCAAATCTCCCTCCCCCCGACTAAAAACCCCTAATTTTCCCCCGACCAAAATCCCCAATCGCTGCAATTGCCGATTAATCGGTACGCCCCAAGTAATCGAGTAATCCCGATTAATCCCTGCAACGCCGTCTAATCGCAACCAACTCGATTAGTCGGCCGACTTCTTCTGGCAACGGCGACAGCCAGGCGGTGGGCGCCCAGCCCTAAAAGCTGGGCGGGGAGGGTCCGACTAGCGATTAATCGGGGATTAATCGGCCGACTAGGGGGATTTTTAGAACACTGCTATGGTTCAGTTTCTCGCCCCACTGATGAGCAATCAGATGACTTCAAGCTTGCGGTTGAAAATTGGGATTGTGACAATGCCCAAATCCTCACATGACTACACAACTCTGTGGAACCACGAATCGGGATGATGTTTGCAAGAAAATTCACTACCCCACAACAGGTTTGGAAATATTTAGAAGAATTATTTCAGGAATCAAATGTTGTCAAGCGGTGTGAATTGGATGTTGCTATCATGGGTGCTCAGCAATAGAACAAATCTATTCAGGAATACCTATTGTGAGATGACTTTTCTCTGGGATCAACTGTCCACGATGGAGCCTCTCAGTCTCAAGACATCTAATGATTATTTGAAATTTCGTGAAGAGGGTCGCTTGACAGAGTTTCTTATCGGGCTCAATAATTTGTTTGAGTCATTACGAGGAAGGATTCTACATCGCTCACCTCTTCCTACAGTTGATGATGTTGTTCGGGAGCTAATTTCTGAGGAGACTAGGCTCAAGACTGTTTTCCATCTCCGACCTCTTCATCAGTATTTGTGGCATCTCCTCGGCCACCTCTGCTTCCTGCACCACCTGCTCTGGCTGTTCAGACCTTATCTTTCTCCCGTACTCGCATCTTCAATTCGATGAGTGTGCCTTTTGCCATAAGAAAGACCGCTGGAAGAAAAACTCTCCTAAGAAGGGGCATCATGGATCATCTCAGATATCTACGGGATCGTTTTGTCCCTATGCCGCTCTAGCTACCGCATCTGAAAGCACTTCTGCGATTGATGATATCCGTGCTCAACTGGTCCAGCTTCAACAGATGATGACCTCCTCTTCCATGTTTGTGCCTCCTAGAGCAATGACCCCAGGATTCTCTAGTTTGCTTGGTTCTCTGTCAGGTATCCCTAATACTGTTTGGATTCTAGACTTCGGTGCTTCGTTTCACATGATACCCCATCTGTCTCTATGACAAAATTGTGTCCCTCCATCTTCTCCTGTCACTATACGTACAACAAATGGTTCTCCCTTATCAATTGTATCCATTGGAACTATCCCTATGACTTCATCCTCAGTTGTATCTCTTCCACATATGCTTTATGTGCTTTAATTATTTGGCAATCTTTTATCCATTAGTCAGTTGAATGCTTCAAGAATTGACGTTCTCTTTTCTTCTTCTGTTTTTCGTGTGCAGGATCAGAAGTTAGGGAAGCAGATTGGGACAGAGCGTAGGGTTGATGATCTTTATGTAGTGGAGAGCTTGCATATGGACACTCTTTGCTCCAACAGCTTTCTTATCCTTTCATTTAGATAACTTTTCTAGTCCTTTTTATCTTTGGCATGCTAGGTTAGGACATTTGTCAACTGATCGTTTACGATCCTTATCTCAGTCTGGTGTTTTTGGAAAAGTGTCTTCCACAGATATTTCTGAGTGTCAGGAATGTAAACTTGTAAGAATGACTGTGTTACCTTTAATAAAAACAATTTTATATCTATTTCTCCATTTTCTCTT
Source organism: Monotropa hypopitys (assembly GCA_002855965.1). NCBI lineage: Eukaryota > Viridiplantae > Streptophyta > Magnoliopsida > Ericales > Ericaceae > Monotropa > Monotropa hypopitys. The sequence goes on from NMUG010003195.1 coordinate 13,586, forward strand.
GTTCATACTGATGTCTGGGGTCCATCTCTTGTTATTTCTAAAGGTGGCTCAACATATTACGTCTCTTTCATTGATGATTATTCTCGATTCACATGGGTTTATTGTAATGACCTAGAATTTCAAAGGAATTTTAAAATGATTTTAAATGACTGTTCATATTTAAATAAATAAATCCTAGAATCAAGTTGGTCTATATATATTAAGTCATGCCATTAGGCATTGATGGATCTAGAGCTAGGAAGTATGGAGTTTGATTTGGGAATGTGTACTTTAGTTTTGGAAGTTTAGGTCTAGAAGGAGTTGAATGCTTTGGAGTTTGAAAGTTGGATTTGAGGAAGAGAAGGTTGCTCTTTCGGAAAGAGGAGTGAACTAGGCAGGAGAAGGTTGCGGGAGAAGGAGGGGGGGGGGAGAACCCTTGGTGTACCGGGAACGGGGAGGGGAGCAGATCCCTTTACCGGAAGAAAAAGGAGTGCGGGAGGAGTGCAGGACAAGGACATGTGCGAGAGAAGAGGTGTAAGAGAAGAGAGTTGCGGGAGAAGAGGAGAAGGAGAAGAGAGCATGGGAAGCAGAGGCCTGCATTCCTGGTAATGCGAGGCCCTATTCCCGATAATGCGGAGCAAGGTTGGGGTAATGCAAAAGTTGGGGAGAGATCCAGAGGCCCCAATTACCGGTAGTACAACTCCGTATTACCGGTAATACAAGAGTTAAATTTTCTGATTGTTTGGGTTTTTAATGAAGGGTGTTTTGGCCTTTTGCCCGTGTTATAAATACACCTCTTGGAGCGGGAAACCCCCATTTCAGCACAAAACTCTCTTTCTCTCTCTTCCGTCTCTCATTCTACCTCTCAAACTCTCTCCCTTCTCTCTAAGAACTTGGGAAATCAGTGGAGCTTTTGAAGAAATCTCATTCATTAAGTGCGTAGAGACCGTCCTCCTCCCTCCATTGACGTACAAAGTTCGTGACACTCTCAAGACCCCCTCACCTAGGGTTTTTCTCTCTCTTCAAGCTTGGAGGTAAATCTACATCTCCCTTCCGTATATGTCCTTGTACTAGGTAACCAACAAAATTTTCTATATAAAATCGACTGTTTTCTCCTAAACTCAAATCCTTTAGATTTCTAAAGTGATTTTTATAAGGAAACCCAAATTGGTGACATCCTTGCATGATTAGTGATGTAGAATTAAAGAGATTAAAGAGAAAGAGAAGAGATTAGAAGAAGAGAAGAGGCCAAGAGAGAAGAAGAGAACTCAAATCAATTCTTAATCATTCAATGAATCCATAATACTCCCAACTCAGGGTATAAATAAGCATCTAACTCTAAAAGACATGGGCCCAAAACAATAAGGCCCAAGAAAATAACATAGACTAAAAAAAACCCCAAAACAAACGGGTCAAATAAATAAAATTTAATTAAAAAAAACTACTACTAGCCAATCCATAAGGCCAATGATTGGGCCCTTTTAGCCCGACGCCGATAT
>NMUG010003196.1:0-15063 GCA_002855965.1 Monotropa hypopitys
AAAAAAGAGCTATCATTAAAATGTGATGATCCTGAATAAAGCCGCTTTCGCCCTTTCCCCAAAATAAAAAAGGGAAAATTCAAAAAAATCTATCTTTCTCTTCCATCTTAAAAAATCTTCAGTTTCTCCTAAAGATAGAAGTGCTTTCATAAAACTTTACTCAAAAATATGTTCGAATACTGTTTAAGAAAAATATGTCTTGCTAAAGTTAAATCTAGATCATTGTCCAAAAAAAAAGAGAAAAACAAAATTCCGGTGTAGTCAAAACCCGAAAGGGGCTACAGCAAAAATGGAAAAATCCAGTATGGTAAAAATCTGAAAATGGGTCATAGCAAAAATGGAAAAGCCCAATATGGTCAAAACCCGAAAGGGGGCCATAGCAAAAAAATGGGAATCAGAATCCGGTGTAGTCAAAACCCGAAAGGGGGCTGCAACAAAATGGATAGATCCAGCATGGTCAAAACCCGAGAGGGGGCCATGGAAAAAAGGAAAAAATAAAAAAATAGCATCCGGCGTAACTATCAACTTGTAAAAGGAGTTGCGGCAAAAATGGAAAAGAAAAAGCTCACAAAAAAATAAACCCGAGTAAAAGCGCCAGAATGGATCAAAGCAGCAGATGGGTCTGAGCAGTTACGGATCAGTGGTTTAATATCTATAAAATCTCTCGCCTCTGAAGATTGAATTTGATTTGGTGAAGTGGTCTGCCGCCTCAATGCTAAGATTGTGAAGTCATTTCCGAATAATGAAGGACGAACAAAGGATTTCACCTTCTGCTCTTTCAGGTGATGGCCTTGTGCATGATTGTTTTTGTGTGACATAAACTTTGTCTCCACAATCACAATGCACAGAGAAATCTAAATTTGCATAAATGCTAATACTGTTTATTTGATAAAAGTTTCGAGTAAACAAGAAATGCACCCATACGAGAGAAATGCTAACAAGCTTTGCAGGAAAGGAAATCAAAATGCAACAAGTCAAATCGCCGCAGGACTCACTAGGGCAAATCATCTAACAGTCACAGCAAGGCCTGACAAACCTCCCGATAGCGGACGGTCATCTTGGCGTTATTTTCAGTACCCGAACGATCCACATCCAGCAAACGGCGAAGTGCCCGCAAAAGGACCTGTAACTGAATCAAATCAGGATAACCACCAGGCAACAAGCAATCCAAGGAAGCGAAGCTGGACCGCAAATTGTCTATGTCTTGATGATGAATGTTTCTCTCCCGAGTCAAATTTCGGCGAACACCCCGCAATCGAACAAGCAAGCGCTCAACCTCAGTAGCAGAACCACGATAAGAGCCAGCTAGAGTGTCAAAATCAGACTGCAGAGAATCTCTCTGATCATGCAGGTTGTAGATTAAAGCCTCGGACTCTCTTAAAGTTTGATCAAAATCTAACAACTCGCGCAACAATCTCCCAATCTCTGCAACCTGAAAATCATGATCGCGAGCCGCGTCTATCAGAGAATTCTCCAAAGCCAGTACAGTGCTGATAGAGCTGGCAGATGCCCTAGCGTCCGAAAGATTTCGTTGTAAAGTGCCAACAACGGCCTCCATGTCCGATAATCGCGAGGATAGGCAATCTATATCTCTGAGTAAAGAATCTCTCTCCCCGGCAATAGACGAGGCTTGCTGAATAGCCCTGTCTCTTTCCACAATCATCTGAACATGTCGAGAATGAGATTGTATCAACTGAAGAGTATAACCTGCAGTCTGAGATGCTAAAAGAGAAGACCATTGTGACAGAGGAGATGGATCTAAAAATGGCGGAAAGGAAGCAACATTGCCAGCATCACGAGCAATTTCCTGCTCAATCCAGCCTAAGTAATCGTCGGAAACACCAGGATTATCACTAATCTGATCAGACGAAACCATGACCCACTGATTCCATAAGGCAGATGACTCCAGAATCATCGAATGTGCGAATTCACTAGTGAAGTCATAATGGTATCTGTAGTTTGCATAAAAAGATGACGAAGTACGCACATCTTGATAAAGACCAAATTGCCTGAGCAGTCGACTTCCAAAATACGGCACAACCCCACATAATCCAACCAAAGGAAGAAAGGAGAGACCCAGCCCATAAACGGTGATGGCGTGTTCTCTGGCACTGAATATACCAAGGTCCCAAACAATTGTATCTGGAGTGATGTTGTCCAAAGCTATAATCCACGCATCCAGGCATTGAGGAAGGCGTAGCAACGACTGATTTCGTTCAATCAAAAGTGGTAGAGGGCTATCAATGAACCATTTCGGATGTGAAGAATGGCTCCGGAAAAGATGAGATACCATCCAAACAAAGAGCAACTCAATACCACAGCAGACGCGACATGTGATAAAAGATAAAGGGTCATCCCTCTGAATGTCTCCGCCAAGATCGCTGAAATTATTGACTGCCCGTCTATCACGGCATCCACAAGAAAGACGACGCGCAAATCCAACTATCCATCACAGCGTGGAAAGAACAGACCAGCTAGAAGAATGAAGGCAAAAGCATACATACGCCTACGAGAGCCTGCCCCCGGATCGCCCAACCGAGTGAAGTCAGAGCCGCGGGGATCATAATACGTCCTGTCACCAAATAGCCCCCACAAGAAGTCTGGGCGCACAGTCGGAACTTCATCAATATCATCTGTAATCAAAGAAGATCGTTTCAAACCCATCAAGGCCAAGAAAGTTGTCCGAGCACTCCGCCCAAGGAATGTGCAGGCGATAGTCTCCAAGGTAGGCTGCATTCTCAACAAAAAGTGGTATTCTTCCAAAGTAGGAGACAGCTCGTGATAGCCAAAGCGAAAGAGACTCAGGGTGGGAATCCAATATCTCACCAAGGCAGCCAAAAAGTCTGGGGCAACGCGAACAGTCAATAAACTCGCAATCCCTTCAAAAATCTGCTCAAATAAATATTGTTCGTCTGGGGCAAAAGATGCCCATCATGCTAACAGAAGTGCCAAGAATACCGGTGCAAAAGACATCCTGCAGACAGAAGAAAAGCATCAGTATCCTTTTTAATATATATATCTATCTGTGCGAAAAAAAGAGAAAAGGAAATGCAGAAAAAAAAACAAGAACATACCTATTTTTTATTACATCTCCAAAAAGACAGCATAGTACAAGAAAAAAAGGACTAAGAAAAGTACAGTCTAATAAAAGCGGAAGAGTACAAGTCATCTGGTACAAAAAAAAAAGAAACAAAAAAATCTCTCTCTCTCTCTCTCTAGTACAGGACTCAGACATCTCCGCCGCGACGGTCACTGCGACTGCTCCGCCGCCTCGTCCTCCTATCAACTGAGTCTCGTGAAGGATCCGGGGCATCCTGAAACAAAAAGAAAAATCATCAGAAACAGGAAAGAAAAAGTAGAGTAAAGAAGATAACAAAGAAAAGACAAAAAAATACATACCTGATCCCATAGAGGCTGCTGGCCTGAAGTAGCTCCTGAATCTCTCTCTGCAAAGCCTGAATAAGGAAACTGGGAATCATGAGCTGCACCGCCCATCCTCTGATAAAAGCGATCCCGCGCCGCGCCAACCGAGCGACCTCCTCGCACAGCAACGGTAGTGGTGAAGCGACCAATGGATACGCTCCTAAACCATGCATCATAATTCCCCTCTACCATGTAGTCATCTATCTCAATAATACTTGCAGAGCGAGACCATGCCTACCCAAAAGTGGAAATGGAAGGATACATGGGGATCCGTATCTCCCCCATCGTTTGGCGCCAGCAGTGGTCGCCCATGTATAACTCCCAGGAGGTGAATGAGTAAAAGGTATACCTACGAGACGACATGTATACCTCGAGAGCGTATGTATCATCCTCCAGCAAAACTCCAAACGGCTGCCAAATAATCTGATCAGGTGTGACTAGCTCCAACTGGGAACGCATAGTCACAAAATCCATCAAATCCAGTGCACGAGGAGACGGACGTGGCCACTGAAGAGCTCTGGGAGTCAAATACTCCCGTCCAACAAACTGATGGCGGCCAACGCTAAAATGCTCATATGACCACCATAGCAAGAAAACCAAAAACCAAGCTAAGTAGGAGCCGGACAACTCACCCTCCTCCGCATCGCCTGAAGGAAAGTGGAAAAAGTAAAGGAGCCCCAGTCAAAACGATGGCCATCAGGGAAATCTATCATCCCCATATATGAAGCTGGAAATAGTGAGCCATTGTTGCTCAAGAAATATGATACAATCAGAAGCAGGAGTAGTCGACGGCATCGCTAGTGCAAATCCTCGCCGTACACCTCCTCAGTGTAAAAGTAAGCTCCACCCCTCAAAACGGACGCAGGAATCCGTAACCCATGCAGCTCATACCTATGAATCCCCAGAACTCTGGTAACATCCTCAACCGTACCCTCCGTCTTCTGGACAAGTACTCCTCCGAATCAAAGACCAGTGATCACCACCCACTCTAGGGGAGTCACACCAATCTCACAATCACCCAGGTGTAAGGTGTTGGTCTCACTGAAGCAACGCTCTGCTAAAGCACCAATCAAGGAATGACGAGTGCGAAACGGGGGAATGGACAGAAAATCTCCAAAACCCTGATCAGCCAAAAACTCCCGGAAAACCCGATGTGCCCGGTTGCAAATCTCTACAGCCTGAAACCAAGCTCCTCTGAACGGTCTAGTGGGAGGAACAACCTGAGCACGCAGATAGATCGAGGGATGGGATCGAAGCCGTGTCAGCAAAGGTGTATCAACAGCTCTGATGTCCGCCGCCCTAGGCTCCGGGACGACCATCGTACCCCGCAAAGACAAACCAACTCCAGAAGAAGCAAAAGTCTCAAAGTACCCACGGTGAGGTGCAGCCGCATCGCCCAAATCCTCCTCAACATCGGAGTCCAGCAAAGGGTCCTCCTCTACAGGACGCGAAGGACTAGCCTCATCAACAGGCTCCTTCCCTGGTCTGTGACGGGTAGGCATCCTGCAAAAGCAGATCCATTAAAGAAATTTGATCAGGTATAAGTTCTCATCTCGAAATCTAAAGTATTGCAGTTACTTAGATTTTCATCTTGGAATTCCATGTGTCTCAGTCACTGAAATTTTCAAAAAAAAAATGTTCACAGTTTAAAATTCAACGTATTTCAGCTACTTGAATTTTCGTCTTTAAAATTAAACGTATTTTAGCTACTTGAATTTTCGTTTTAAAATTCGCAGTATTGCAGCTACTCGAATTTTCGTTTTAAAATTCGCAGTATTTCAGCTACTCGGATTTTCGTCTTAAAATTCGTAGTATTGCAGCTACTCGGATTTTCATTTTAAAATTCGCAGTATTTCAGCTACTCGGATTTTCGTTTTAAAATTCGCAGTATTTCAGATACTCGGATTTTCGTCTTAAAATTCAAAGTATTTCAGCTACTTGAATTTTCATTTTAAAATTCAACGTATTTTCAGCTACTTGAATTTTCGTCTTAAAATCCACAGTATTTCAGTTACTCAGATTTTCGTCTTTAAAATTCAAGGTATTTCAGCTACTCGAATTTTCGCCTTAAAATTCAACGTATTTTCATATACTTGAATTTTCGTCTTAAAATTCACAGTATTTCAGCTACTCGGATTTTCGTCTTAAAAGTTCAAAGTATTTCAGTTACTTGAATTTTCGTCTTTAAAATTCGCAGTATTTCAGTTACTCGAATTTTCGCCTTAAAATTCAATATATTGTTCAAAAATCTGAAGTATTTCAGTTACTCGGGTTTTCGTCCTAAACTTCGAAGTATTCCGGTTATATAAATTTTCATAACTCATTCACTTTTCATAATACAAAATTCAAAGTTTCAGTTTCCGAAAAATTTTCAAAAACATTACTCAGATCTGGAAAATTCGCACGTAGGACTCCTTTAACACCTATCTATGGTTATCGTCGAGAGCAAAGTTGCGAAAATATCTTTTTTAAGCTAAGAATAAAATTTTCATCTAAAAAATTTCTGAACGGACAGCATAACGGCAAGGGCTCGAACATTATGTGTATGCTAAGAACAAGATCTAGAAGTGTGTTTACTATGCTTACGTATTTCTAGCACAAGAATATGAACTAACAGAATGCAGAAAGAAAAGAACGATGGACTTACTTGGAATCGTCGATGAAAAGACCGTCACAGCAAGATCGATCAACCAACAGAGCTTCGCCGAGGATTTTCGAAGTCGAGCAGCGAAGTGACAGAGCTCCAAGAGAAGTTTCAGAGTTTGGAAATCAAGTGAGGAGGCCAGCCGTGGCTTCCCCTTAAATCATCACAATGTCGTATCTATAGATGCGACATTGAGGAAAAAACAAAAAAGGTGTTTAGTGTTGAGCAGTGTGCCGCGCAAGGTTCGAGGCGGCACCGTTTGGCGCTTTCTGAGGAGTTTCCTGACCTTTTGTACGCGTTATCTCAGTCCGAAACAGAACTTCGCAGTGTCCAAACAGCACCTTCTACGTCTCAGAAAATTTTTTCGATCCAGCCAATGAATGCGAAATCATCTGAATGAGCATGGAAAAATAAAAAAGGATAGGAACATGTGGATCAAAATTTGCGCATCATTTTTATTTGCCTGTATTTGCTGTGCAAAAACACCCAAAGAGGGGCAGCTGTTGATACCCAATTTTGACGCAATCCCAAAAGTCAACAGAATGGTCAAATCAGCCTCCGAACAAATCAAGACGCAATTCTGGGGTGTCAGGACTTCCCGCAAACAGTGCCGACAGCAGCCAGCGACAATGCAGCAGTGAGCAAAAGCCGATAAAATGTTGAGGAATATTTATCCGAAGTCAGAATTTCAGTCCAATCAGAGGAATAAGACGAGCAGTAACCGAACGGCCGACAGAAATCCTCTTTGCATGCTTCATGCTCCGGAATCAGCAGAATTTTACACGAGCATCCGAAAACATGTTTAGGAATGGAAAGTCGACGGCAATTTCGTTACCGAGAAGTCTGCACAAAAATTGAATCCATCCGAGCAAAATTCAGAATTCAGTCGAAACGCCGCGCCGTTCATTTTTACCGCGACGACAAACCGACGTCAGAATTGAACAAACATAATTTTCACGAGCAGCATTTGAAGAGGCGAACATTTACTGATAAATGCAATCGACGGATAAAAAGCAGTTCAAGGCACATCATCATCTCCCGGTCAGAGCAGAAAGGCCGGTTTCCAAAGAATTTCATAAAAGTGGCCGGAATAATCCCGCGATGATTTCTAAATTCATGTTTTAATTCAAGCATCGCAAATATCTACTTCAAATTTTTAGAGACGGAGTCGAGCATAGGGCCGAGCAAGCGCATATCAAATGTCCGGATTAATTTCTGGACCCAAGAAGACTTTGGATTTTCTTTTTTATTTTAATTTTATTTCATTTTTGATTTTCGGCGATTGATTTGACCTTAAATCCACTCCAACACTCAATCCAAAACACAAAATCTCCTTTGCTGCGCACGTCCCAATAAAAAACTTTTTTTTTTGAACATGTCGCATCTATAGATGTGACATACCAACTTTTATAAAAAAAAACCTCTTCCCTCTTGGGAGAGGATCCTTAGCCATTCCATTACAAAAATTCTCTATTAAACACAAATTCATTCCGAGCAGAAGCTCCCCAAAACCAAAAACTCTTACCAAAAATCATTCCAAAAATCATAACCTCATTTTTAAGCCCTACCACCTCCTTTCCTTCAAGAACAACACTTGTTCTTGAACAAACCTTCATTCTCAAGCCAAAATCCAGCAACCAAAAGTCATCACCATCAAATTCAAATCTCCAAAAACCACCAAAACTCTATCCGAAAATTCCAAAACCAACCGAACGCAGCCGAACGACTGCCGAAAATTCTACAAACGTCTTTCATTTTCTTTTTCTTATTGGAGTCATTTCTCGGTATAGACGTTCCATCCTATAGTCTAGTATTAGTATCGACTTCGGTCTCGATACTATACTTTATTATAGTTTATGGAATTTACCGTTATAAATTCGAACTCCCGGAAATTGTAATTACAACAAGGTAATGATATAAAGAAAACAGTTTTGTTACCTTCTTTTCTTTTTATTTTCTTTTATTTTCTTTTTCTTTTCACCGCTGCGATGTAAACGTCAAAGCGAAGAAGATTCGTTTTCATAGTATATCCCGACTATCGGCATTTGTACGGCTATGCCTACTCTGATATCTTCGGCGAGAAAACTATCGAAAACGTTTCTTTTATTTATATATATAAACATCTATAATAAAGAAGACGACCATTTGTGTCTTTCTTCTCGTTAGAATTTGATGCATGCTAGGCTATGCCTGCTTCGACGTCACGTACGAGAAAAACGTAAATACATTTTCGCTTTAAAAATACAAAAATATGTTGTTGGCTTCTTTTCCATTTTTCTTCTTTATTTAAAGAAATGATCTTCAAAGATCTCGATTAAATGATATCTCAGCCTCGCGTATGGCTATGCCTATCGACTGTTCGGTCAAATAATTAAAGATCTTGGAACATTTATTTCCTTGAATAGATTAGAAATTGAACTCATAAAAATCGACTTATGAATTTTTGGCTTACAATCGCGATGCGTCGTTAAAAGTCAATCTTTCATTTCTTGAAATTTATAAAGGAGGAAAACAAAAACCCGTCTTGTTCATTTCTATTTTTCATTTTTAAATCCGACCTTGTCGATATATTGTATATAAGTCGTCCGTTTTGAAAATATTCCGACACGACTTTTATATAATATTCTATCCCGTTATACGTGTTTATAAATATATACTCATATATAGTTAGATCCTTTTTTTTCTCCTTCTCCTTCTTAAACACTTCACTTTTTAATTTATAAAAGAAAAGGAAAAACATTTATAAAAGCATAAAAACAAACGAAGTCTCTCGATTCGGGTCGTTCAGTGAAAACTTGCAGTATCTGGCCGATTTGGATAAAAAAGAGTGTCTTATGAATCGGTACAAACCGGGCCATTCGATCTCTTTTGAGATTTCCCAAAATCAAAAAAAATCATTTCTCTCATTGTAACGTAAAGAAAATATCATTCCAAAATTAAATTTCTTGATTCGTATCATTCAGTAAAATCTTGCAGTAACTGATCGATTTGGATCGAAAGAATACCTTATGAATCGGATCATACCGGGTCATTTGATATTCTTTTGAAATTTCCAAAATAAGAACAATCTCTTTTCTCAAATAAAATACTTTAAGTCAAAAATTCAATTTCTTGATTCGTATTGTTCAGTGAAAACTTACAGTAGCTGACCAATTTGGATCGGAAGAATATCTCGAGAATTGGTTCATACCGGGTCGCTCGATATTTTTCTGGAATTCCCAAAATTAACAACAGAATCATTCTTTTAATAAAACACTGTCGAACCTCCGTCCGACTCAGAAACGCAAAAACCACCAAAAAGATCAAAGTTCAATTCATTCTTTAAATTCTTTTCATAAAATCTCAAAAACAGAATCAAGGCATTGCCCATCTGTAAATCCCTGTTGAATTCGTTCAAGCATCAGTTTATGTTTATTTCTTTTGTCCGAGAAATCATTGATTTTAAATTGGAAGAAATTTTATTTTTGGAAAGGAAGTACCGAAAGTGCGAATGGAGTGCCTAACACCTTCCTCATTCGTAACCAAATCTCCAAACCCGATTTTCTGATTTCGCAGACTACCATTTTTCTTAATAAAACCGGTTACTTGGCACACCATAACTTTATGCCGAGTGGCGATTCTGAAAAACAGATTAATAATATGATATATATTGCTTCGGCAATTATAAAATCGTTATTAAGTCTGAACATTTTTAAATCAAGTAAGTCCAACTATCATCAAAATTCATTTTCAAACGTCGCATTAAAACCCGAAAATTCAAAGTACGCTATCCAGAAACGCGACACTCGAAAACATCGGGCGGAAGCGAAGAAGGGAGGCGAAGAAATTTTCCCGGCGCGACACGCCTGACTACCAGGATGTTAGTCACACAGAACCAACTTAATCCGTAATTCAGATAGTCGTTGGGCACGCGTCTAGCTATATCAGTCGAGATCTATCAACCGTCGTACAGGGTAACTGGTCCCTGCAATGACTAGATGTCACGCCGCACATGACTGACCTAATTCACAGTACGAGATTACTGAGGACGTGGATGACGGGCGCTGTGCTATCGTTAAATATTCAGGTAAATACGGATTTACCTTTTACACGTGAACTATCCAGATTTACCCCACAACACTTTATAACTTTATGTTTCAAATTTAAAGGTAAAACTTGGATTAGTAATATTAGCTATCTGTCTTTGTTTCAGAATAATACAATCTGAAAAGAAACTCAAAAGAGCATCCCCCAAATATCTTCTCAATCCAAACAGCCCTCGGGTGAAGGGAACGGCAAAACTCCCACACACAGTTCCCAGCGTAAAAGACAGCCAAATTTCTGACGTAACTTCCCGTTAACCCGACACCTACCCCTATCCCACTGCTGATCATTCATCGAATTCACACAATCCTAGGGGTTTTCGTTCCATAAATTCGTCCCTGGGGTTTCATTCTCCGATTCCCGGAGCTTGATTCCATCGATTCCAGGTTTTTTTTCTTGTGTCTGGAATTGGATATGACGTATGTTGTGAACGATGAGGAGAACGACTGCGTGGTTCCGTTTCTGAAGGCGAGGGATGGGGGTGATGACAATGGGGAGTATGTGAAATTGAAGGAAGATTCGGATGGATTTGGTGTTGATGGTGGGGCCGAACAATCTCCGTCTCCTCGATTCGTGAGCAGATGGTGTTGTTTCTTATGGTGGGCCAAGATCGTAGTTTTGTCGATCTTCGTCGGGGTTTTGGCAGCCGTTTTCCTCATATGGGTCGGCCCCTTCTTTATGGATAAGGTCCTCCTTTTTCCTCGAGAATTTATAAATTTGTGCATGCATGCGTCATTGGAATTATGACCTAGAATTTCCCTTTTATATGTGACGGTAAAGTAGCTTGATTCAATGCACTCATCTTGAATGGGATTATGGTTTTGGTTATTTACTGTTTTCTTCGCTAGAAATAAGTTGGGGAGGGAATGGACTGTTCATTCTCTTGTCCCGTCAATGGAATGGACTTTTCCCTAAGTCGGTGAATGATGATTCTATTTGCTTGGTTCACCTTAGACGAGTTGACTGATTAAATTGTTTTAAGTGTTCCAGCTGAATGGGGATGTTTTGCTAAGTTTACTGGATACTTGTGTGGCATAGCTATTAAGATAAGTATCTTTATGTTATAATAGGGCAAATGGAAATTGAATGAATTCCTACCTTTAAAAGAGACGTGATGGTGAAGAGACGTGATTGTGGACTGATGAAGTCCAAGCCATAGTTAAAATTAAGAAAGAGTGATTTAAAAAGTGTGCGCGATAAAAATTAAGACAATTTTAAAGATCTATAAACAAGCTTGCAAGGAGGCTAAAAAGTCGCGAGAGAAGCTAAGATGAGATTGTTTGAGTAATTTTATACTAGACTAGATAGTAAAGATAAAGAGAAGAATATCTATAAACTTTTCAATGGAGAAAAAACTTAACAAGAGATTTATCTCGGGTTAAGTGCATAAAAGACGATTCTAGGGTATTAGTAAAATATGATGAAATTAAGGGACGTTAGAAGAATTAATTTGATAAGTTATTGAATGAGAGATATGATGACAACCTAAGCGATGAGAACTTTAGTACTTCTAGTGGAAGGGAAGACAAAAATATATGTTTTAGCATAGAGTATAAAAGTTGATAGTGGAAATGCATTGAGAAAGATGAAATCAAGTAAGACTTTACTATCAGATTATTTTTCTATTGAGATTTGGAAGAGACTTGGAGATATTGTATTGTTGTGACTGACGAAGTTATTCAACAAGATTATTCTATCCAGAAAGAGTCATGATGAGTGGAAAAGGAATACCCTAGTACCCATATATAAGAATAAAAGAGATACAAAAATGCAATAATTATAGAAGTATTAAATTGATGAGCCATAACACGAAGTGTGGGAAAGAGTTAGCATTGCCTAAGGATGATGCCAAAGGTATCAGAGAATCAGTTTGTGTTTATGCCTGGAAGATCAATAATGGAAGCATTATATTTGTTAAGAAGATTAGTCAAAAAACATAGAGAAAAAAAGAAATATCTTCACATGACTTTCATAGACTTCGAAAAAGCCTACGATAAGGTGGTTTGAGATATTATATGGTGAATTTTGGAGAGAAATAATTGTATATTGATGTGATTAAGGACATGTATGGCGGTGTAGTCATTACCATTAGATTCTCGGTAGGAGAAACAAATGAATTTTCAATCACAATAAGATTGCATCAAGTTGCGTCAAGGACCTTCTTTGAGCCCCTACCTATTTGCCTTAGTTATGGATGAATTGACTAGACACATTCAGGATGATGTACCATGGTGCATAGTTGTCAAAATTGTGCGATTCACGATTCGATTCGTGATTCATGCAAAAACGATACGAATCGACAAGTGAATCAATCTTGGGATAGAATCGACGATAAATCTACGATTCACGACACGATTCATGATTCAATTTGCTATTCGATTCACAATTTACGATTCATGCAATTTTTAGGCTGTCGCATTTTAAAAAATTGAAACCATTTCACATTTTCTTTCTTGAGAAAAGAAGGAATATAAATTTCTAGAGTGTTTAGTACAATGATAATCATACGAAAAATACACACAAATTTCAACTCAATCAATTATTTAACCGCAATTCTGTTACCTCATGATGGACAGTGGACACTTGTCCTATTTTCTTACATGATCAAATTTGAGGTAGTGTTTGACTTTTTATCGTATTGACTTGTTATAATTGTTTTAAAAAAGTTTTATTATTTGTATATTACTGGGGAAAAAGAAGAAAGAAAGTTAAAGGATCGCATGTTAACGAGATGAATAAAATATTTTTAGAATACAATAGAATGAAGTAAATTAACTATAATAAGATCATGATATACTTCATGCATCATTTAAGACATTTTTATAGATTGAAGTATAAATTTTACATTTTACTAAGTATTTTAAACATGTAAATACACAAATATATGTTAATGTATTTTAGAAATTGTGATTGAATCGAAACGATTCACGATTCGATTCACGATTCAGAAAACAACTTTTTCGATTCTCGATTCGATTCACGATTTGACAACTTTGCCATGGTGTATAATGTTTGCGGATGATATTGTCTTAGTGGATGAAAATTAACATTAATGCGAAGATGAAACTTGGAGAGAAGCATTGGAGTAAGGGTTTTAGGACAGTATGAGTAAAACAAAATACATGTAATGTAAGTTTAGTGATACCCAGAATGCTAGTATTAACAAAGTAACTCTCCAAAATCAAGATTTACCAAGAAGGAAACATTTTAAATACCTAGACTCAACTGTTAGTAAGGATAGAGAGATTCCGAATGATGTGGCATATAGAATACAAGTCAGATGGATGAAGTGGCGAAGTGCTTCGGGAGTGTAGTGCGACCGCAAGATACCCAAAAAGTTGAAGGGAAAATCATACCGCACTGCTATAACGCCAAGCATGTTATATAGTACAGAGCGATGTGCCATTAAGAAACAACATTTAAGTAAGATTGAGTGTAGTCGAATGAGAATGATGAGGTGAATGTGCAGTAAGACTCCATGAGATAGAGTTAGAAATGAAAACATTCGTGGAATGTTAGGCATAACACCGATAGAAGACAAGATGAGAAAAAATAGATTAAAGTGATTTAGACATGTCTGTCGTACATCGGATGATGCATTAGTTAAAAAGAGTGACCTGATTTTGGTAGATGATAGCACTAAAGGGAGTGAAAGACCAAAATTGACCTTAGAAGCAGTAGCTAGAAGGGACCTAGTTTTTTTTTACATATTACAGAACATGATACTCTTGACAGAACTCTATGAAAAAAACGGATTCATGCAGTCAATCCCAATTAATTGGGAATTAAGGCTCTATTTGGTTTTGTTTGGTACAATTGTCTCTTAGTACATTTCCAGTAGTTTTGGGTGCTTCTTGATGTTTCTACTTATAGATTGTTTATTGTTAGTACTTAGTCCAAACCTAAAGAATGGCATCCTTCTAAGCTAAGGTTGTATATTTTCTCTTTTTTTTTGCTGGGACTAATTACTTGTTTCCTTGCAGACAATTATCCCTATAATCAATTGGGAGACAACAACGTTCAGCACACCATTGCTAGCTGTTTTAATCTTTGTCTCTGTGGCATTGTTCCCAACTTTACTGCTTCCTTCTACACCCTCTATGTGGGTAGCTGGTATGACTTTCGGATATGGATTTGGATTTCTACTAATCATTGGTGGCGTAGTTATCGGCGTATCTCTTCCATATTTTGTTGGTTCACTCTTCTATCGTAGAATTCATGTGAGTACTTTGTGTTTCCCAATATTTCCTCCCTATCTTCTTTTTGAGAATAATTTTACCTTCCTTTGTGTACTCAAAATATGTGATCTTTTCATCATACACAGGGATGGTTAGAAAAATATCCAAAAAAAGCTTCCATGATAAGATTAGCAGGTGAAGGAAATTGGGTTGACCAGTGTCGGGATGTCACGTTGATAAGGATTTCTCCGTTCCCATACATTATATACAATTACTGTGCTGTAGCAACAAAGGTTCTGTATGGGCCTTACTTACTGGGGTCGTTAATTGGTATGGTGCCAGAAATTTTTGTTGCAATTTACACGTAAGAATCTCTCTCTCTCTCTCTCTCTCTCTCTCTCTCAGTAAATCAAGTTTATTTCTCATGTACAGTTCATGTGTTCAAAATAACTTTGTTGGATGTAAGAATCTCCCCCACAAGAAATTTGGTCGATGTTAATCCAACTCACCCATAACATTCGCACATACAAAATTGTGGTTGCATACAATGATGTATAGTTCGAACATATTTCCATTTCCTCGAGAAGCCACAGTTTTCTTTCTAGGATCTCCAATTGTTATATTTTTCCCTTATGATCATCGAGCATGATTGCATTTCATGAGATCTTCCTTTACTAGTGATCACTGAGGTACTTGTTGATATGTTATACGAAAAGGATATGTGAAGTTTGTATC
>NMUG010003197.1:0-15062 GCA_002855965.1 Monotropa hypopitys
CATCTTTCTTTCAAAAAATGGTTTAAAATTTTCGGGGTGTTAGAGAGTCTATGGATAAAAGGAAGAAATCAAGGAGTTCGGGGTTCCCAAATCGATCTAAGGTAAGAACTAACCTACATTCAAGCATTTATTCTAATTTTCTAGAATATTTTACATGATTCAAGTTGGGTTTAACATGAATTCGGGATTTGTGTCATGATTATATAAAATAGAAGTGTAAGGCTTATGTTCTATATGCATATAGGTTGAATTCATAAAATTGTAAGTAAGAGTGGAATTAAATACGAATTTAATTTTTAATTATGAAATTATTGAAGGAATTACCTCCTATGTTTGTAATAGAGTTTTAATATTGGTTGTGAGCATGAGAAATGATGATTTGATTATGTGGGAATCATAGTTTATGCTATGCACACAAGATATTTGACAAAATACTTGAATGAGATATATGGAATTAAAATAGCATGAGATGATATAAATCAAGTTCTTTAATATCAATATTGAAGTTATTGGTAGAATATTCATATATTGAAATTTTGTATGATAAGAAAGGCACGTTCGAGATGCCTAAGGGATAACTTTTCTCTGTTATCAAGATTGGTTGTGAGTTGTTCAATTCACATCATGTTTTTTAAATTGAACAAGCATGTTGATAAATATGTTGTGTTTCTCAATGATTATTTAAGTGTTGATTTTATAATGATGAAATAAAATTACCTTGGCATTGGATAACCGAAGAATATCCAAAATATTATGTTCAGCATTGGATAGCTGAAGAATATCCAAAATACACATATTGGCATTGAGTAGCTAAAGAACACTCAAACTATATCTGGTAGTGAGTAGCCTACGAATACTCACATGGTGAAATTATTTCAATATATGTACCTATGACAAACCTAAAAAGGTGTTAGGCACGGATCCCTTAGTCATATATTGGTGTTTAGTTTGGTGACAAGTTGATAACTAAAGCTGAAATTTATAAGTTTAACAAAGGTTGTGTTGATTTAGATTTGTTGCACAATGTTGATAATCTAAAAGTTTGTCATTTGTCTTTATGTTTGATTTAAAACATAATATGTTTGATGAACTCTACTGAAATTCAGTGGTGGATTCCAGTTTGATTTGTCAGGATTAGCTTGGTCCACTACTAACATAGAGTTGGATTAGAGCCTTGTTTTCGAAGGCTGACAATGGTTGGATAGTTTGGGTTGGTCATTTAGCTACCTTTTGTACATTTGTATTGTAAAAATAGATTTCTACACGTTGTTTTAGTTTATTTCCGTTGCTTACTATAGAATCATTTAGTTGTTAAAATCTTTGGAAGATGTTGTTTAAAGTTGGAAATTAGTGTAATCATGAATGATTTCATTATATAATCTCAGGTATAAAGTCGTTTGATACCGTTGATTTGTTTATGTATTATGTTTGCATCACGTGTCAGCACGACCATTAAGGTAATTTTCTAGGACGGGGTGTGACATGCCCTGTTCTGGATTAAGAACTTCATTAAAGCCTAACCCAAGGTAATGTAGACTAATCAACTACATTATCTCAATTGTTTAACTATTTGGTCTTTAATTTCTAAGTTAAACCAAATATTTTATTTATCATAAAAATAATTGTTTTACAATACACAATTGAAAATAGAATAAACCAAATGTAATCCAGTAGGAAATAAAAAAATCCTAACTATAAATTAATAAACCAAACTAATGTTAATATTAAAAAGACACGAGTGAGGCCTACTGCACAACCTGGCTTGTAGTGGACTTGACCTAATCTTGCAAAAACTCTAGATTCCCAAATGGATTCCAAGAATGAGTGAGACATTAACATGATTCAAATCGAAACAACGTCCACAACATTATTCAATTTCCAATTATCTATGCAATGAATGTGTGCACAAGCACGAAACTTACATGTAACACGTCAAATTTATGTCATAGTGTTACTTCAAGTACAAAGCTTACACAAGCTCGAAGCTTAAACAAGCACAAAGCTTACATAAGAATGGAGCTTACATGTTTATCGTGAATGACGAATGTATGCCATAAATTCAATATGATACCACC
Source organism: Monotropa hypopitys (assembly GCA_002855965.1). NCBI lineage: Eukaryota > Viridiplantae > Streptophyta > Magnoliopsida > Ericales > Ericaceae > Monotropa > Monotropa hypopitys. The sequence continues at coordinate 2,076 of NMUG010003197.1, forward strand.
ACTAATATAGTTATTGGTCAATAAATAATATCAATGTAACATCACTTATGCACCTCAATGAATAACATCAATGTACATTACTCAATCACTTTGATTCTTTAAACGATAATTCAATTATGATTTCGGCACTTTAGATGTGCATGTCCCTCCTCCTGAAATGGTACCTATGTTAGTATTCGATTATTGAAATACTAACAATTTAAATCTCAAAAAATAAACATGAATGAAATATGAATAATATCAAAGTCTATCATTTCAAGTCCATCCTAACCGTTTTAATCAACTGTAACAAAATACAACTCATTTGGTGGGTTCTTATCTGAATCCTTTGAGTTTTAATCACATACAACCATTTCTTTTTTTAGTTTTTGTCCAACCGACAACACGTTATCGATATCTCCACCACCATGGTTAATGGTAACCCGTGTTTTTCTTCTCCCCAACCAATTACTCGAGGCATGTGTTATCAATAATGTACAGTTCTATTACCAGTAATCACTTACATTCACTCTTACCTAGCAATGATAGAGACATACATTACTGGTCACTATGTATCCTATTACCGGTGACATAGACAAATTTACCAAAAAATCTCCCATGTTCATGCATTCATAACACTTCATTTTTACAGTTCAATCAATTCACCATCAATAATGATATAATTAAATCATAAAAAATTGCAAAATCATATTTCTAGGTACCATTTAAAGTAATTAAACATGCAATAAAAATGAGAAATATCACACAAGAAGACACTGGAGCAAAACAAAGCAAACCCGGTTGCATTACTTTTTTCATCGGCCATGATGTTGGGACATCTCCAGTTCCCTTCTGTGCAAGGGTAAAATACGTCTTGTACTATCCTTGCCGGTAAACAACTGAGTATCTGGATCTTTTGCTTATCTGGAACTTCCTTTACTATTCTGAACGCTGTGCTAAATCACTCTTACTCCTTTCACCCCTGCGCTCACAGAAAACTATTAGAGGACCTCCTGCCTCTAGCGACCGGAAGGCTCTCCGATGACTAAGTTAGTCCTGATTGAAGGGAGCAGAAAACCGTAAGCACAAGGAGAGTGATAGAAAAATAGCATGTATCATTCACTAGTGGCTGAACTCTTGCTTATATACTCCTGCCTTCCGTGTTTCCAGTTTCTCGCTGGAAACGAGGTCTTCATAGGACTCCTCGTCCCTTTCCCTCGTATCTGCTGCATTCTGACAGATGTCTGCCACATTCCCCAACAAAAGAGAAAGTCATCACACCTTTTTACTATTCTTGGAACTCCAAATATTCCCTTGGGAAGGGGAAGTCTGACATGTGTGCCTTGCACCATTCTCTTGCTGACCGACATATGGACGCCTCGTATGCCACCCCTTCTTACACTATTCCATTGGATGTCGCGCTGGTGGATGTCGGACGTACACGGCCGACCTAATCTGCACAATGGGCACTGTTGGGGCACGTGCTCAGCTGTACCATACCTGGTCTAACACGTGCTGCTCTGCAAGACTGTTCTCTGCACTGTGAGGATGCTTAGCCGCACAGGGCCAGCCCAATTCGCACAACGAAGATGCTGGGTACGGCACTTGACTAGCTGTATCTCCCATGATCCTACTCGTATGTCCCTGAATAGCTACCTACCCAACTACCTAGATGTTAGCGACACAGGGCCAACCTAATCCGTAGTGCGGGGGTACTATTGGACACATGGATGGCTGTATCCACTAGAATCTCTAGCACGCCGCATAGAATAACTTGTCTCCATACTAAACGGATGTCTTGCTGCACAGGGCTTGACCTGATCCGTATTGTGGGATGCTAATGATGTGGAAGTCTGGGCCAAGCTGCCATTGATGCTGTGATAGTACGATCATGCCCTTGACACGTGGCAAATCCAGATTCACCCTACCACAATTGCCCCTAGCTCTGGCTACTTCAGCCGTACAGCGAGAATGGGTAGAGCTCTCAGCGTCCAAAACGATGCCGTTCTGCTTTCCGGATAAGTCCAACCGTCATATTCTGAGCCGATACCATATTAGTTGCACCATTAATGCCTGGGGCCCACGCACTCTACACGAGACTGATTTGACCATTGAAAAAGGCACTATACGCGTGCCACCGCTTCGATAAATGCAAAGGCGCACGCCTATATAACCATGCCTTGGCGTCTTCTGGAAGGCTCTACTCTCCCTTGCGATTTTTTAATCCCTAATTCCCTGAACTCTTCTTCTTCTTCACCTTTTTCTGCGTAAGTCGAACTCCTATCTGACAATGGGTTTCTTCAGGTCACTGGTCGATACTCCGGCCAAACTCGAAGCCTTCAGGGCTGAGCATGGTGTGCCAGAGGATGTGTCTATCACCTTAGCCCCTGTCGATTATAATGGGGAGAGGGTCGATAACAACACCCTCCACATTCGCCTTATCCATATCGTGGAGGGTGGGGTACAATTCCTCCTCCACCCTCTCCTTCGCCACTTCCTATGGTATTTGAATCTCTCGTTGATGCAAGTGGCGGCCAACACAGTCCAGGCTGTGATGGGCATTGCTGCTTTGAACTTCCTTATGAGTTCAAAGATGGGCATCTGCGAGATCTTATACCACTACACCATCAACTATACCCGGGGTGGTGTATGGTATTTGAAGAATCGAACGAACAGGTGCAAACTAGTCGAGTGGCTCCCAGACTCTTCCAGAGGGGACGACGATGATTTCTTGATCGTTACTGGGAACTGGGAGTTCACCCCCATCTCAAAAAGGGAGAATCCGATTCCTCACAGAGACGGGGCCCCTCATCAGTATCTTCTCTTTCTCTTTCGTTTCACTTTTCTTGCAAATTCTATATGTTAACTGATTCCTAACTCCTTGTTTCTTGTTTCGTTGTTGCAGACCCTCAAGTGAATCGCAACTCCCTCCACAACAGATTCTACAAATACAATGAGGTTTACAAAGTCATCAGCTACGTGGATCCCTCTGGTGAACTTATTGACAGATCTGTTGAGAGGCTGCTGAATTACGTGTCGCACTACCGAGGATATCGCGGTGTGTGGTGCCCTGCTGTGGACCTTGATGTCGCTCTAGCCACACTAGCTCCTCCTACCCCTGCAGTTCCTGTCGTCGATCTCTCGAAAGAAGAGGACACTTCTGAAGAGGAAGAGGATACTTCTGAAGAGGAAGAGGATGCTCCCGGGGAGGAAGAGGATGTTCTTGAAGAGGTTGACAAGTAGGGGACTCTTGCTGACCCTGACGCTGCTGGGCCTTCCACTCGAGTGTTGCCCAACCTCATTCCTGATCGGCATGTCTTACGTGCCTGGGATGACAAGCCGAGTGAAATGGCTTGCTTCTCTTTGCTGGATGTGGTCAAGAGGACTGAGGGATGCCGATCTCCTTCTCCGCCACCGGTGGGTGCTCAAGCAGGCGACAAGTGGTAATGCCACCTACCACTGTCTGGGTAACACCTCTAACTTCCCTTTCGCAGCTCCGTCCGACTGATACTGCGGCAGCGGATCAACCATTACGCCGCACTCGTCAGCGTGAGGCTGATTCGCCAGCAGATCCGCAGGCCCACAAGAAGTTGAAGAAGGGTCAATCCCAAGCCTTGCAGAAGGAGTTAGCCATCGATACTCCTGAGGGCAGTTTTGCTGAGCCCTGGGATACCGTCCTGCTGAAGGAGGACGGAGTCGTTGTAAAGAAATGGAATAAAATCTTTGACGGGACAGCCGCATGAGGGCTCTGCCGTGCAATGATGCTCCCCATTGATGCTGTCGAGGAGCAGAAATACAACATGATGGAAGTGTCCTGACGTGCTCTGGTGTACTCAATAAAGGTAACCACCATCGGCTGCCATACATGCTCCTTTCTGATCTTCCTTGGTATTTTATTTCTTACATTCTTCCATCCTTGAACAGGTGCTGCAATGCTCAACCGAGCTCGACTCTCGGATCTGCCTTGTCTAGAACGAGCAGAAAAAGACTGCCGAAAAACTGAAGGCCTCCTCCGACCTCGTGCAGAGGAACCTTGAAAAAATGGAGGCTCTGAAAAAGAAGCACGAGGAGACCCAAAAGGCGCTAGAGGCCTCCAACGCTGAGGTGACAAGGCTGGGCAATGTTGTGGCAAAGTCGAAGGAGAGGTGGCTGAAGGGCTTGAATGATGCCCGCACTGAGTTGGAGTCCAAGACCAAAACGTTTGATGCTGAAAGGACCTCTCTCAACAACCAGCTGAAGGCCAGAAAGCTGGAGCTGGAGAAAGCCCAGAAGCAGTCCCTCGACTCCTACACCAATGCCTACGATAAAGGAGCAGAAGTTACCAAAGCCAACTACGAACGAAAATTCATCGAATAGCTCCCAGGTATCAAGGACTACTTCTTTGCGGAGATATGGAAGGAAGCTATGGATGCCTGCGGCGTTGCGGCGGACTCCCTTCTTCGAACGGATATCCCTCTGCCAAGCAAGGCCTCATCCTAAGCAGCTGTCCGCACGCTTCCTCAAGATCCTCCCGGGACTGTCGTTGGGGTTCTGTTTTTACTTCTGTCGATCTTCCCGTTGCTTTAGCCTCGGTTGATCCTCCTGCTGAAGGTGGCCTCCCGGACACCCCCGCTGCTGGGTTAGTGGAGAAGACTCTTGAGGAGGAAGTGGTTGAGCTGCAGAAGGCCTAGGTTGTATTTCTTTTACTTTCTTTGCTTGTATTTTTCTTCTTTGTACTTTTGGATGTAATGAACTCCTTTTTGAATATTGGTTTTCTACTCTGTACTTTGTCTTATTATTTTTCTGCAAATAAGGCTTTGTCCTTGGGGCTTTTGTCTCCTTAAGGACTTCCTCCTTTTGATCTGCATCGCAGTAAGGCGCCCTTGGAACGCTTTGTTCCCTGAAGGGTCTGCTCTTGCTAGGCCGCACTGCAGGTATTTGCACTTGTTGTTCCTTCTCTCAACTTGGATCATCTTGGGACTATTTTGTCCCATGTAAGATGACTCCATTGGCCTCTGTGCGGCACTTAAGGTCAGTTCCATGGGTTTTTTGGCCCCCTTAAGGTTCTGACCTTAGGACAATGCTAGGTCGATTCCTGCGTCGTTGGTAAACGGGAATCGGAGAACTAGACAGATGATAATTTATAGAACACAAAAACACTACTCTAACTAGTATAGCGGCAAGATCGAGATCGAACCACAGAGAGTTGACGGAGTCTAGAGAATTTGCAAAGAGATGAGACTTGGTTTTGCCGAGTGTTAGCGGAAGGACGCTACCCTTGAATTGGTTTTGGTTTAGAGATTAATGAACGAAAACTTAAACTTAATCAAATGAAATTCGGTTAACCAAATAGAATGGTCATAGAGCAACTAACACCTAACCTAGGTTGGATTGACTTCACGGGAGTCAATAGATGAAATAGGAGCAAGGATTCGGTTCAATTAAGACAATGCATCTAACAATGGAAGTGACATAGCTAAGGGCATAGAATGTGCCAAGGGACTTGACGACAACCCATCGAATAGATAACAACTTCTAATTTACACCTAAGACGAGAACCACATGTTCCCAACTCCTAAATAACCTCACGACATCCGACATTTGAAATAAGAGTGAATTCAAAACACATTAGTTCACATGAACATTTCATCGAGCACTTGGCGTGCCATAGCACCCAGCAATGCAAGGGCCACAACAATGGCAACTTACACTCAAGGAGTTAACAACGCTGAGCCAATATCGAATCTAGGAACCAAGGATACCTCAACTCACCACATGCAAGTACGTACAAGGGTGAAATCAAAACTACCCTAGGTCAAGGAGTGCTAGCCATTCCATGACCACACCGGGAGGCTACTCCTCCATGATGCTACTTACAACTATGGCAATACAAATACGAAATTTATCTAACAAACAACACATAACTTAAAGCACATAAAGAGAGAGAGAAGAGTAAAAGCTAAAACATTAATAAAGGAAAAACTTACAAAAGCTCCATGAAAATACAAAGAAAATGAGAAAAAAAGATGGGGGAGGTAGAGAGAAGCTCTCCCCTCCCAAAAGCCCTAATACAAACTAATCTGAGGTAAAAAACGTGACTAAGTATGTCTACAAGTTTATATTTATACTCCCTAATATTCTGGACAAAAATACCCTTCAAAACAGTGTTAAAATAGCCACAGGACATGCGTGCACCGGTGCAAGATTAGGCTGCACCGGTGCAAAGTTGAGCAGAATCCTCCCAGTAGTGGTGTTGCACCGATGCAATAATGGGTGCATCGATGCAACGGGTAGGTACTGTAGCTCTGCACAAGTTTCATGGAAACCCCTCATCTTCTTCTTCGTTTGAATTAATTTGGAACCAATTCCCCTGGCATGTGTAATTCCGCATGTTGTATTGAATCCATGTGTCATTAATTTGAACAAAACCCAACTCAGTTGCGTTCACATCTCAACCCGAAATTGATGTGCTGTAGTGCAAGAGCACTGTAGCTCTGCGCCGATTGTATCTATCATCCCTGTATGGAAGTCGATCGAAACCCATAGTGAATTAATTCCTGCGTGAATCATGGTGCAAAATCCAATTACAAACTCTAGCGCGAATCATCTTGTTGCGTGATACATCAAACCCATCTATATAAAATGTATACACCTGCGTGACACAAACCCTTGCATGTATCGTGTATCTATCACCTTCAACTGAATCATCAATGGAACTTGTATCTAACACCCATGTAGCTTTGCACAAAATTGATTGGAGTGAAAACCCAAATTCATCCCTGCGTATTCTTCCTCAAATCACCCTTTCTGCGTAGCTAGGGTTTTCCTAAGGAAGAAGGACCATGCACCGGTGCAAGTCATGGCCGCACCGATGCAAAATGCTACTGATCAGATTTCATCCAAGCTGCACCGGTTCATGAATAATGTGCATCGGTGCACATACGGGAAAAGTGACAGACATGGTTTTAACTTCAAAAGGTCATGGAAATGGATTTTATGGCCAAAATCACCTTGAACTTCAATGGTACAAAATTGTATGGATCAATCGACATCAAGTATGGACTTCCAAGGTATCGAGAATTGCGAGGAATAGAAATATGGCATCCGAGAACATCATAAGAGCGCAATATAACCTGTAAAATAAATAACGGCTACGAAACAAGATTAAACGCAATGTGACCTAAATAAAGACAAATAACAACTAAAGACAGTAAACTAGGAGAGAAATAGACACACAAAACTACAAAATAGTGTGTCTATCAGACAACTATCCTAAGCATTCTCTTCTCGGGACCATCATCCTGACCTGGTTTCGAGATCTGTTCCTTGGGATTTTTGGTCCCCTATAAGGTTCTGACTTCAGGACAACTATCCTAAGAATTCTCTGCTTGGGACTATTGACCAATCCTGGTTTCGAGATCAGTTCCTTGGAATTTCTGGTCCCCTATATGGTTCTGACCTAAGGACAATTATCCTAAGCATTCTCTGCTCGGGACCATTGACCAGTCCTGGTTTCGAGATCAGTTCCCTGGAATTTCTGGTCCCCTATAAGGTTCTGACCTCAGGACAACTATCCTAAGCATTCTCTGCTCGGGACCATTGCCCCCTAGTAAGGAAGTGGAGGCCTTTTGAGCGTCTGCTTCCTTACTCCATGCAAGCTGCCGAACACTGGGGACTAAAACTGGAAGAAGTTGGAATTTCATTGATTTCAAATTTGTTGATACATTGCGGCTATTATATGTTACTGAAAAAATTTCTTGAGGTTGGAGACATTCCAGGTATGCAGGATCTTGACTCCATCTAGATCTGTCAGTCTGTATGCCCCCTGACCTGCTTTCCCGATCACTTTGTAGGGCCCTTCCCAGTTTGGCCTGAGCTTCCCATCTGCTGGATCTTTGGTGTTGCCAAGAACCTTTCTCAGGACCAAGTCACCAACTCCGAATTCTCGTGGATGAACTTTTTTGTTGTGGAATTTGGCGAGTTGTTCTTGGTAAAAGGCTAGCCTGATAAGTGCCCACTCTTTTTTCTCTTCTGCTAGGTCCAGCTGAACGGCTAGAGCGTTCTCATTGCCCCCTTGTTCCACTAGATCAGTGCGGATAGTGGGGATGCCAACCTCTAGGGAGATAACTGCTTCTGTTCCACAGGCTAGAGAAAAAGGAGTTCCACTGGTAGACCTCCTAGGCATTGTGCGATAGGCCCAGAGGACTAGTGGCAATTCATCGACCCATATTCCCTTGGCCTTGTCCAACCTCTTCTTGATGCCGTCCAGGATAGCCTTGTTAGATACCTCAGCTTGCCCATTGCATTGCGGGTAGCTGACTGAGGCATAGAAATTTCTGATTTTGTATGTTGAGCAGAATGCCTTGAACTTATCTTGGAACTTGGTGCCATTGTCTGACAGAATGACATATGGAATTCCAAATCTTGTGATAATATTCCTCCAGACAAACTGCTCCGTATTGCACTCAGTGATTTTGGAAAGTGGTTCTGCCTTAATCCACTTGGTAAAGTAGTCTATTGCCACCAATAGATACTTCTTCAATCCTTTCGCTTTTGGCATGGGCTCCACGATATCGATGCCCCACTAAGAAAAGGGCCAAGGACTCGTGAGTGGTACTAGGTCTGTGGAGGGAGCATGAATGATTGGCGAAAATTTCTAGCATTTTTGCAGTTTTTGACGTAGACTTTTGCATTCTCTTGCATGTACGGCCACCAATATCCCTGGGAGATGGCCTTGTGGGCTATGGAGCACCCACCAGTGTGGCTGTCGCACACCCCCTCGTGGATTTCGAAGAGAAATCGTTGAACAAGGTCAGGATGTACGCAACGCAAGTATGGCCCTGTGAAAGATTTTCTATATAGGATCTTGTCTAGCGAGAGCCAATACTTGGTTGACTTTATTCTAATCTTGTGAGCTTCCCTCTTGTCTGCGGGGAGTTCATCTCATACTAAGTAAGGGACGATTGGGTCCATCCAGCTCGGGCCTGTATCCAAATCGTAGGTCTCATCTGAGCCCTTCGATTGGATGCTCGACTGAGACAGAGAATCGATACTTAGCGTAGGGCGGAGCTCTGATGATATAGATGAGGCCAGGCAGGCCAGGGCATCTTCATGGCTGTTCTGTCTGGAACTGATCTGCATCATCTCTGTCTTTTTTAACTGCTGGAGGAGTTTCTTGGCTAATGCTGCATAAGACGTCATCCTATCGTCCTTGGTTGCATACTCTCCTGAAAGCTGATTGACGACAAGTTAGCTGTTGCAATGGATGGGTAAATCTTCAACTCTGTACCTCCTTGCACTTTTCAATCCCATGATCAGTGCCTCATACTCTGCCTAGTTATTGGAGGCCTTGAAAGATAGACGGACTGACTGTTCCAGGGCCAGTCCTTCTGGGAAAAATAGGACTACGCCCATTCCTGATCCTTTATTGCACGCTGATCCGTCCACAAAAAGCTTCCATTGTTCCTTTGTGTGTGGCTCATCAGCGTCTGGCAGCGTGGGATGAACGGGAATTTCATGTTCGTCTTATGACTGCAGTTGGGGTGTCCGTGCGGACTCGTGTGAAAATTCTGCCACAAAGACCGCAAAGACCTGACCCTTTACTGCAGTGCGGGGAACATATCTGATGTCATACTCCCCGAGCTCAACTGACCAAGCCGCAACCCTTCCCGACAAATCTGTCTTTCTCAGGACAGACCCGAGGGGATAGACGGTTAGTACTTCTATGGTGTGAGTTAGGAAGTAGTGCTGCAGCTTCCTTGAAGTCATTACCAATGCTAAAATTAACTTCTCCAAAGGAAGGTACCTGGTCTCTGCATCCAACATTGTCTTGCTGACATAGTACACTGGTTTCTGTTGCCCTTCTTCCTGCTTGATCAGCACCGCGCTGACCGCATGCTCTGAAACTGCTAGATAGGCAATTAACACATCCCCTAGTTCTGGTGTGGCGATCAGGGGTGGTGCGGCTAAGTACTTCTTCAAATTCTAGAAGGCTTCGTCGTAATCTGCCCCCCAAGTGTAGTCTGTTCTCTTCCTCAGCAGCTGGAAGAAAGGCCTACATATGTCTGATGAGCGGCTGATGAATCGGTTGAGCGCAGCAACCATCCCAGTCAGACGTTGCACCTCCTTGGTCCTTCTCGGACTTTAGAGGTTGTGCAATGCAACTATCTGATCGGGATTTGCCTCTATGCCCCTCCGAGTTACCAAATGCCCAAGGAATTTGCCCGAACTTACTCCAAAGGCACACTTGGATGCATTCAGCCTCAACTTGAAATCTCTGAGTATCTGGAAGGTACGACAAAGGTCAACCAGGTGGGAGTTTGTCTACTTGGACTTGACCACCATGTCATCAATGTAAACCTCCATACTCTTACCCAGCAGGTCTTTGAACATGAGAGTTTCCATCCTCTGATATGTTGCCCCGGCGTTGCGCAGGCCAAAGGGCATGATCCTGTAGCAATACAACCTCAAGGGTGTGATGAAAGATGTCTTCTCCTGGTCGGGCTCATACATCGCGATCTTGTGGTATCCTCTGTACGCATCTAAAAAGCTCATCTGCTTGTATCCTGCCGTAGAATCCACCAACTGGTCAATCTTGGGCATGGGGAAGCTGTCCTTGGGACAAGCCTTGTTCAGGCTTGTGAAGTCAACACAAACTCTTCAAGTTCCATTCTTCTTCTTGACTACAACTGTACTGGAGAAACACTCTGGATAGTAGACCTCCCTGATAGCACTGGCCTGGATAAGTCGGTCAACCTCCTCGATAACCGCCTCAGAATGCTGCGCGACTGAGCGCCTCCTTTTCTGCATAACTGGCTTGTGACAAGAATCGACGTTTAGCCGGTGACATGTTATGCTCGGTTGTACCCCAGGCATCTCCTGTAGGGTCCAAGCAAATACATCGATGTGGTCCCACAACACCCGGACCAACTCGGCGGCATCCATCTCTGGGAGCTCGTCCCCAATCAAGAAGTACCTCTCCTCGTCGGTCTCATGGGCGGGAACCTTTCTCAGGTTCTCGACCACATGGGTGGAGGGGTCCATGCCCACATCCTCCAAGACAGGCTAGTTTGGAGCTTCGATAGACTTCACCTGCTCAGCATTGGGGATGGATCTGATGGAAGCCATAAAACAGTTTCTGATTGACTTCTGGTTCCCCTTGATGCTTTCAAATCCTTTGGGCCCTGGGAATTGGATGATCTGATGATAGGTGGAGGGAATGGCCCCCATCCTGTGCATCGAAGTATGCCCATTGATGGCGTTGTAGACTGATGGCACATCCACCACCAAGAACTCTGTATCCATGGTCACCTTTCCTGCTCGGACTGGGAGGGTGATGACTCCCAAGGGCCATACTGGATCTGCGCTGAACCCAATGAGCGGAGTTCTGGTTGACTTGAGGTCCGCCTGAGTGAACCCCATCCTCTTGAATGCCTGAAAATAAGAATGTCAGTGGAGCTACCCTGATCCACTAAGATCCTTTCTGTGTCATACCTGTTGATGCTCAGAGTGATCACCAATGTGTTGTTGTGTGGAAAAGCAACCCCGTCCATATCCTCTTCAGAAAATGAGATCTGCACAGGCTTCCCGTACTGCTCCCTGTGACGCTTCTATCCGAGCTGCAAAACATGGTGCTCATGGCTTTGTTTCCACTTCTGAGCGCGAGACTTAGCTTTGGAGCTCGGCTCTAAGGCTCCGTGGATAATGGTGATGGTCCCTAGTGGTGGTAGGTCCTCATCCAAAGAGTTATCGCACAACTCCACCCTTCTAGACCTGGCGTCCTATCTGGGTGTTTGCGCAAAATACTCCTTCAGATGACCTTCCGCCACGAGGTCCTCCAAGAACTGCTTGTACATACGACACTGCTCCGCCATGTGCACATACTCCCTGTGATAGTTGCATCTGAGCCCCATGGCCTCTAATTCAGCCTAGTTTCCCCTTGCTTAGCGGGCCATCTCCAGAAAGGCTCGTCCTTGAGAGGGTGGACCATTCTGAAAATGGAGGTATTGAACTTCGTTCTGATTGCCTTGAAGGCCTCAAGGCCTACTCTGGGAATCCTGTGGGCTATTTGGAGCGCGACCTCAGTTGCCTCTGCCTTCTCGGGAGTGGCTTACTGGGTTGCCTTCCTTTTCCTGTTTCTTTTTTTCTAGCAGAATCCACTACATAGGTCCGGTGTGATCTGCTAGCGTTGCGACTTGCTTCAACGAGGGCTTCTTCCTCCAACTTTGCGTGCTGCTCTACCCGCTCCATCAACTCGGAGAAGGTCTCTACTGGGATCAGGGTCAGGGATTCTCTCAATTTCTCACCAAAAGAAAGCCACAACCTGAACATAGATACGGCTTGCTTCTCGGTGCAGTCCTCGAACTCGTTGTAGATATTCATGTACCTTCCGACGTACGCCATGAGAGTCTCATCTGACCGTTTTCTCAATGAAGTCAGAGAGTTGAAGTGCTTTGGCATAGCCCGGCTGGTCATGAACCTACCAATGAAGGTCTCGGCCAACTGCTCTCAGTTGCAGATTGATCGCGGTGCTAGCTTGTAATACCAGTTGAGCGTTGTCCGGCCCAAACTGGATGCAAACATCCTGCAATAGAGGCTTTCATCCCCCTCGTGCAGGATAAGAGACTGCTGGAAATCCTTCAGGTGGGCCACGAGGTCTGTTCTCCCGTCATACTTCTGAAAGTTGGGGAGGCAGAAGCCCTGGGGAATCTGGTAACTATTGATCTCCTTGGAGAGTGGGGTGGAGGTGATATGTTGGATAGCTCTCTTCGCGGTCTCTTGGGCCGTTCCCGAGTCCTTGAGGCACTCATTGAGCCACGTCCTCATGTCTTCGAAGTTTGCTGGCATGAAGTTGACCAGAGATGAATTCAACGGTCTCTCCGCATGTTCACTGTGGTAGCCGGACCCCACTTGTCTCGGGCCGGACCCCCCAACGTCCGGATTCAACACACATCTCACGGAGCAATCCAGGGCCGTCGGCCTCACGGACCTCCGGACCTACACTGCTGTCGGACAGATCCGTCGGATCAT